>GL501538.1:259149-346602 GCA_000149185.1 Mayetiola destructor | reverse complement strand
CTAGAAAATAACCAAAAAAAAAAAAAAAAAAAAAATAGAATCGAAATGACAAAAGATAAAGAGAAATTATTCTTATTTTTATTTTCACAAAACAATTTTATTCAATTGTTTGGATTATTTACATTCAACAAACTTGAGCCCGTCACCTGATTATATTGTTCAATTAGTTTTTATTTCGTGCAAACACTCATTCGAACAAATGCGAGTATTTTCTTCTTCAAATATATAGTTTGATCGAATCGTTACGATTTTGTGGTTATGGCAAAAAGCTGTCATTTCACTCACCGACTCCGTTCACATGGATTTGACATTTGTGAAATTGGAGAAGCGCGCACATGCAGGGCTGTCCAAATACTATTTGAGCTCGTAGCTCAAAGTTATTCCGAATGCATAGCCAAAATTCGGATGAAATTTAAAAGAATATGAACCTTACCTGCCCTTTCGTCTCGTTTGCTCGATTTCGATGCCAAATATCATTATCAACAAGTTTATTTCTTTTATTCCTTCAGCCAATAGATAAAATTTACTGTAATTGAGCCCAGAATAATAAAAAAAAAAACTGCATTCATTTGATTTTGTTTAGTTTGAATAATAATTTTATTTGAATCGAAAATCGAAACCAAATGATTAAACATAGCTCTATCGTATTGGTCATTTAAAGAATTGAATAAATATATGTATTTTTCCGGTGCAATGCATGATATTACATGATAATATTTTTTATCATATAATTGTGAAATTGGAACGGTAGGAATTGCCTTTGTCAACCAAACGGAATACATGTTTCATTTTTCGATTTGGATGATATTTTATCGATTTATTTTTCAAATTGTAATGTGTAACGATATGTTGAGTGGATGATTTGTTGTTGTTGTTGTTGTTTTTTCTTTCATAATAATGATGATGATGATGTTGATGGATTATTTTTATTTTTCCAAAAATTAGAATTTCAATTTTTGTTTGGTATTTGGTATTGATTACATTCATGATTAGAATGATTTAACGATGAAATTTGAATCCGATGCTGGAATATAGTACATATATGTAGATATACACTGGTGGAGAAAAAATTAGGCCCACTTAGAGTTTTCGATTTTTTTCGAGATAATAAAAATATTCGGAAGTAGGCCCTACTTTTCTTCCACCAATGTGTATATATTCCATGATTGAATTATCACCCTAACGAAGGTGTTGTGGTTGGGTTCTCTTTGGGAGACTAGAATAGAAATTTCTTCTCTATTTTTTTTTTCTTCTTCAATAAATGTGTTGGATTAGGAACCATTTTTTTTTTTATCTTCTATTCTGTTCTTTTCTTTTAAGTCCTGCATTAAAATAAGCGGACAATAGAATGTCTCAAGCATTCGAATACTTTTCACATAAATCACATCTTATCTCTCAATAGTTTCTCAAATCGTTGGTAACTCAAATATGTATGCATAGCCCTATCATAACCATTCTATTTTACTTTCTTAAACTTTCGTTCTCATCTTTGTCTGGAAATCTATGACGATGTAAATATTTGATTATTTCATTTATGAATTCATATGTATTTGTTGTCATCTTCTATAAGTGTATACTGCATTACAGTAATATTCGGTGTAAAATAATTGTTTTCATTCACAACATTACGTTTTTGTGGCTAAAATAATTCAGAGACAAACACAAAGCATTTTTGATTATTATTTTTTTTTTTTTTCATATAGTAAAACTGATAGCCTGGATTCAACCGGTTTGCATACGGAAGAAATGAATCATCCGTTTTTGCCGGAACAAAGTGATCAACTGATCGACAGATTACTGATCAATTCTATTGAAATTTTGGTGACTTTACTTTAATATTTTGTAATTGTGTTGTAATTCATTTTTTTTTTCTTTGAATTTTATGCCATAGAAATTAGAGATTATCTTAAATTTGTATTATTTTATTGTCCCTTTCATAAATAAATTGCTATGAATAAGTGTCCAGTGATTCGGTATATGATTATGTGCACTTAAACAGAAAAATATAATTTTTGCTTGAGTTGGATTCCGGCTTTTGGGGAATATTCATTTTGGAAAATTATGGATGATCAAAGATTGGACCAAGTATTTTCTGCTCGACGTAAAACGAAATGAAAACGAAAAAGAAAATAAAAAACAGAAAAAATATTTTTTTCCAATTTCTTTACAATGTTCAATTATTTATTTATTAATTAACTAACTTAAAATCGAACCAACGATCAACGATCATGCTGTTGAAAATAAATAAATATTAATGCATTGAAATTTTTATTTTTTTTTTCTCAAGGTTTGTCCTTTGTCGACTTATATAATAAAAACAAATCTCAATTTTCAATGAAATTCAAACAAAAGATCGAAAAAAAAAAGAAAGTCCAAATAAAGAATTCCAATTTAAATTTCGAGTTTTTTTTTCCTTTTTACTTTATTGAATCGAATTGAAATAATAATATCTGACGTATGCACCTATCATGCTGCATTCAATCATTTTTAATGGCAAAAAAAGTTTATGAATAAGATTCGAGATTGCAAATTATAAAATAAAAGCATTTTTGTTCACATCTTTTCCCATTTTTGTTCGTTTGTAAATTTTAAGCTTAAACGTTGTCATTTCGACTACAGAATCCATCAATAGATAATAATAATAATAATAATAATAATAATAAAAATAATAATAATAGTTTATGAACAAATCAAAATGCTCATCGACGGCGTTTTCATTGAACATTCAATAATAATAATAATTTTTATTATTATTTAATATCGAAAATTAGCCCAATCAAAAATATCAGCTTGACTGCGAGTAATTTAGAGCACATTGCAGAATAGTTTTCTAATTTTTTGTCGCAACGCAACTGCATGGATTCATATAGATTTGAAAGAACCCCGCTCAATAGCTTAGGACTGCAAATTTACAAATCGTTTAATATTTTCCAGATTGTTTTTTTTTTTGTTTTTGGGAGAGGTTTTTCTTATCAAAGAGTTTTTAAAAAAGTCTATTTGCCAGTAATAATTTAATTTTATAAATTTAATATATGCAACGAAGCCAAATTGACGACAAAAAAAAAATTTACATAAATTATAAATCGATTTGGCAAATTAAAAATAAAATAACAAAAACAAGAACAACACATCAATACAAGCAAAATAGCAAATTAAAATCAAAACAATAGCATCAATTAAGGGAACAGAAGCAAAAATTGATTGGTTTCACAAAATCAAAATCATAATCAAAATCCGAAATAAATTAAAAATTTTAAAATTGAAGGTAGATCGATTCGAATTTCGAATAATTAATGTGCTTTCGACTTAATGAAACGCTATTTGCGTTACGATATGCACAAAGCTTTGCAAAAAGTCAATCATGGTATGGACTACATATAAATGTTCCATAATAATCAATTCTAAGGAAAATTGGGTTAAATACATATTAATTATTATTATTGATTATTGATTATGTGATTTAAAAAATTGTGTGAAATATGTGAGCGAATTAATAAAATGTATCAGCAAAAATTGCAAAATTCATTTGAACATAGTATCAATCGAACGTTGTGAACGTCTACGTACATTGTTATGATATAAGTGCCAATGTGTGCACCATGAAACGTTTTATCTAAACATTATGATTAGTGAAATTGAATAAAAATTGATTAGTTGAAATCGAAGAAAACAGAACAAATACGAACAAAAAAAAAAAAAAAAAAATTGAAAATGAACACAAAACTGTTATGTTGCCCTTCGGATTCCTTGAATCCAAAAGTTTTGTCGTTTAAAATTTAAAAAACGAAAAACAAAGAAAAGCAAAAAATTAAAAAGTTTTTAATTCCAGTTCAAATAAAATGGAATTGGACCACATTGGTGGGTAGGTTGACACATGATGAATTTTTGCTCAGTTTATACGATAAACAAATGATGTTAATTCTTTTTCTTTTTTTCACTCATTTTCTATTTCTCTCTATTCGGCTGTTGTTTAATTTGATTTGAAATGGAAAATTAAATGCTCGAATAAACTAAATGCAAAGAGATTGTTTTTAATTTTGGAGAATTTACGCTTACGAATTGTCGAAAAAGCACGAAATTTTTTTGAAATTTAAAATTGTATTTTTTTTTTTCTTTGAAAAGGGAATTTTGAAAGGTCGATACCAATTGATGCCGCTAATTGTTACTGTTTTGATTCAGTTGATTTTGATTAAGAAACAAAATGTTTGCCGATTGATTGTTGTTGTTTTCGTATCTTTGCTTGTTTTTGTTCCTGCCGCTGTTGGTGTTTTTTTGCTGCTACTGTTGCTGCTGGTGTTGTTGTTGTTGTTTTTCGAATTTGCCCCATTTTCATCAAAAGAAAAAATAATAAACCATTTCAATTCATTTCTTTTGCTCGTTCTATAAATGTATGTATATGCAACTGAATTGCGTAGATGACAATTCACATTTCTCGTTGAATACAACAACATTTTATTCGTTGGAATGAAGATGTTTTGTTTTCTTTACTTGGATTTAGCGTTATTCTCGTATTTGTCATCATTTTTATTGTCAACGCTACCCGCTAGTTGTCATACAAAATCTAATTCGGTTTTTGATTTGCACATACGTTGTTCCATTGTACGTTCAAACCATTTTTTAAATTCGGACACAATGAACACCGACGATGTTAACAAAATCAAAAATATTAAATCATATGCGGTTAATGCTTCAGTTTGGAATACCATTTGTAATGGCGGAAAATATATCACCAACAGTTGACCAATGAGCGAAAATCCAACGGCTAAAAGGAACATTTTATTTGTAAACAAACCGATTTTAAAAATACTTTTGGTTTGTGAACGGCAGCTGAGCGCATTAAACATATCGAACAAAACAAAACATGTAAATGTCATGGTTGTATCACGTTTTGTTTTGCCTTCCGAACCATCAGACATTTCACGTTGGAATACCCATAATGTACCGAGAATAATGATACTGGCTGACAATAGAACATTTATGATGACCGCTTTTGTGATCATTGGCTGTTTTACGTTGCGAGGCCGTTGACGCAGCACATCTTGATCAACAGCTTCTACACCGAGCGATTGAGCTAAAATACGAAAAGCGAAAGAAAGAAAGGATAGAAAAAAACCGTACAAACAAATTAAAATGGACTGCAAAAATTGGATTATTTTCGATGTGTTTCGTTACCGGGCGGTCCGTCCATGATGATATTGATCCACAAAATTTGCATGGCATTCAAAGGATTCGGAATTCCCATTAAAGTTGACAATGCGATCAACGAAAGGGCAGCAATCGATGTACTCAATTGGAAACGAACAAAATTACGAATATTGTAGAAAATACTTTTGCCCTCTTCAATTGCAGCTCTGTAAATAATGGAGAAGAAAAAAAAACGAATTACTATTTTTCGACCATAAAAAATGGTTGCAAATGGCTCACATTATTGTATGGAAATCATCATCAACCAAAATCATATCAGCTGCCTCTTTGCACACATCGGTTCCATTTTTGCCCATTGCAATTCCAATATCGGCCCGTTTAAGTGCAACACCATCATTTACACCATCCCCGGTCATACCAACTATATTTCCGATGCGTTGTAATGCTTTTACAATTTGCAGCTTATGCTTTGGTGTGACCCGATAAAAAATGCTTACATTTCCAATTATCTTTTCGAATTGCATATCCGTCAATTGATCTATATCATTTCCGGACAAAATTTGATGATGGACCGTATCGATTCCGATTAAATTAGCTATAGCAACGGCTGTTTCTTGTGCATCGCCGGTTACCATTTTAACGCTAACACTACTTTGTCGTAAAATTTCAATGGATTCACGTACCAATGGCCGTGGTGGATCTGTTATACCAACAATTCCTAAATACACCAAATCTTGCAATGATTTTCCTTGTGCCAATGCTAATACACGTAAACCTTTGCGTCCAATTTCATATGCTTCGGCCAAAAATTCGGATTCAGTTTGTTTGGTCAATGGTATAATTTGGCCACCATATTTATATCGTGTACATTGTGGTAAAACCATTTCTAATGCACCTTTAACAAAGTAAATTTCCTCTTTGTTGTTGCTATATTTTTGTGTCAATCGGACAGCCATCATTTTTTGTTCCGAACTAAATGGATACTCTTGTAATCGGATATATTTATCGCTAGCCGCATACAAACCACATTTCATAGCGACTGACAATAGTGCACCTTCAGTCGGTTGTCCGAGCAATGAATCATTTTGAATGATTGCATTATTGCATACAGCGCCCACTTCCACCAAATTTTTTATACTTTCTTTGGCCATTTCTGGGCTATTGCAATCACGTATATGAATTTCACCTTGATCATTATAACCAGCTCCAGTAACATCGGCCATATAACCATCGGATGTTATAATAACGGTAACTGTCATTTCATTTTTTGTTATTGTACCGGTTTTATCCGAACATATGACATTTACACAGCCCAACGTTTCAACGGTTGGTAATTTTTTGACAATACAATTACGTTTTGCCATTCGCATAACACCCAACGCTAATGTAACGGTCACAACAATTGGTAAACCTTCTGGGATAGCGGCCACCGCCAAACTTACGCCAATCGTAAACATTTCGACAATTGCACGATTTTGTAACCATCCAAGAAACATAATGATGCCAATAATACAAAATGAATAAAAACTCAATTGAGCGCCCAATATATCCATGGATTTTTGTAGTGGGGTTTTTGGTGCTTCTTCGGCTTGCATCATTTTAAATACTTCACCAAATTCGCTACGTTCACCGGTACTAACAACAATACCTTTACCGCTACCACAACGTACAAGTGTTCCCATAAATGCAATGTTACGCATTTTTGTGTGATCTTTGTTTGAATTTGTTGTTCCATTGTTGCCATTGTTGCCGTTGTTGCCATTGTTTAGGGCATTGAACATCACTTCAGAGGTTTTTTTTGCCGGTTCCGTTTCACCGGTGAAACTTGATTCATCGATTGACAGATCAATCGTTTCGAATAAACGACAATCAGCCGGTACACGATCGCCAACATTTAAAAATATTATGTCACCGGGTACCAATTCACGTGCCAAAAAGCTTTCGACACGATTTTCGCGCCAACTGAAATCCAATAAAAACCAAAAATCAAATACCAAATAATAGAAATTATCAATTTAATCGTCCTGAATGTCTAATAGAAAAAACCAATTATAGCAAGTTCCACTCACCAACGGCATTCAGGCGGCACTAATTTTTTTAATTCTTCTAAACTTTTTTCCGAACGATATTCTTGGATGAAAGCAACGGTAACCACAATTATAATTGCTATTGTAATACTGGCCGCATCATCGAATTGTTTCATAAAAATACTCACTAACGCCGATCCTGTCCACAATTAATGATAAAAAAATATATATGTATATATTTTAATACAATAGGTTTCAAGTCAACGAATGTCACCAAATCACTAAAAACTTACCCAATAGCAAGAGAATCAATGGATTTTTAAATTGTTCAACATATTTTTTCCATGTGGGCTCCTCTTCACCGGCATTCAATTCATTGTAACCAATGATTTTAGCACGATATTTAGCTTCTGACCATGATAAGCCCGTACGAATATCTACACGTAATCGTGCTGCCACTTCGTTAGCTGCATGGATCGATGAATCAGCTGTGGATGGCAGCATTTCCAATTCTAGCAGTGAACTGTCGTCAGACGACTGTTGAAGACGAAATGAAATGAAAAAAAAAAACGAAAATCATTAATGAATTGTCGTTAATTGCCAAATATCAGCTCATTTGAATATGGATGAATGAATATATTGCAACAATTTGATTACATTTCGAAACCCGACCACAAAGAAAACCAAATTATCATTTGTAAATATTTGTGAAAAGTGTTCATCAATATGAACAAAATGTTTTGATCTCTGTCTATCACATTGTTATCATTCACACCTCTTTCCATTAAATGATCTGTTGCCACTCATTTTACTTGTAATTTGTATATAGAATTTCGAAAGAATAATTTATTCAAGCAGACCGATGAGC
Source organism: Mayetiola destructor (assembly GCA_000149185.1). Classification (NCBI taxonomy): domain Eukaryota; kingdom Metazoa; phylum Arthropoda; class Insecta; order Diptera; family Cecidomyiidae; genus Mayetiola; species Mayetiola destructor. The sequence goes on along the minus strand of GL501538.1, from coordinate 338,562 downwards.
ATTGACCAATGATTCTCAATTAAAATATCTATGTCTTTACTTTGAACGAGAATATAAATTTTGGTTAATTTCTGTTACATAAACGTTTTCGGATGGCACATGATACACCACCCGAAAAATTCTATGTGCCAAAGAAATCGAAAGCAGTTCATTCAATCGATGGAAAGAAATCGAAAAAATTGCATACTTGGCACACGACACTACAGCCAACTGGACCGACCAACTGAACAACCAAAACCAACCGAGAAGAAAAAGAGAGCGAAAATAAAGAATGAAAGAAATATCGACACACAAAGTACATATATCGGGAAAACGTAAGACAAATAACTACGGAAAAAAAGAACAACAACAAAAACCGAATTGGAACACAAGCGCCGACAGCGAATAAGCTACTATTTCATGGAAAAAATGCGCACAAAATGAATTAGATACAATTTTTTTTCTCCGCTTATATTTTTAAAATGGTTTGTGCTCTTTATTTTGTGTAGATTGTTTTCGTTTGTGCCCATTCATATTCAAAAAGTTTCGAGAACAATTTTGCCTAAAGTCCAAAACCATAAAATAAAATGGAAAGAAAGTGAGAAAGAACTAGAACATAATTGAACAGGATCCACGTTTGGCTTTATTTATTCTTGTGTTTCATGTTACACAGAAAGTTCGCGGCAATACCGGTGGAAAATGTGGTCGTTTGTTCCAAACAAATGGTGACTGACCTTAATGAACTAAACCAAATTTAGATCGTTTTTTTCTTTCAAATATTAATCAAATGCGTGCGAATTGATGTTTTTTCTTTTTTCATTTGATTATTCACGACATTTTGTTCATTTTGGCATACGAGGTCAGTTTATCAATGCATCGATAATAAATAATAATGAATTCATACTGTAATTATAGTATTCAATGAATTAAACGTTCAATGCAAATATCAAACCCAAAAAAAAATTTAATTAATCAATTCTGATGAGAATACAGCTGACTATTTCCAATGGCAAACAGACCAAACGTTTTCATTAGTTATTACTTATTAAAAATGCCAACACGAACAAAAAAAAAACGGTACTGAACCTCATTATTACTATCGAAAATGATCTTGAGAATTGGATTTTGGATGCATTAAATACGAAATTAATGATATAATAAATGTGTGATTTGCATTATGTGTGATTTGCAATTGATAAAAACCGTGATAATATTCATTGCAAACGCATGCATCGATGAAATTCAATTAGTAAAATCAATTTATGATAAGCGATTATTAAATATTTCAAATGAGAACCAACATTTTTTTATACATTTTCCGGTAAATAGTTCCGGAACAAAAAACTACACAATTAAAAAAAAAAACGGATGACATTTTCACATACAATTTTGTTATTTTCGTTTAAGGGGATAAAATAAACTATGAGGACACTCTTCTTTTTCGTTCTTTTTTGCGTTTCACGAATTGGTAGTCGATCACCGTTTGTTGTTATCTTAATTGTATATTTATGACATTTTGTGTTTTAAATTGTTTTTTTAGCACACAACGATTCATTGAAATTGTGATTCAAACAATGAAATGACATTTAGTGTTATATTCAATTGTCATGAATTCAAAAAAATACAATATAATTTCGGGTGGATATTCCATTGCATTAAATATTCCGTTTGGTGATGATGATAGTATTATGGTTTGTTTGAATGTGATTCGTTGTCAGGCGATCAATGGAATGTGTATAATATGTGTACAGACTGTTTAACTTATGACAGATCAAACAATGACAGCTTAACGCAACATTCAAACGAAAATGAAGAGAACGTAAGCGTAAGAAAGAACGAGATTTGTACGATGGAGATGGAGCCACGTCATGATACATGATGATTCATTCGATAAAATAGCTTTTATACCGGTCAACCTCATGCCAAATGCCAAATACATTCAAATAATATTTAATAATAATATGTCATGTGTATCATGTGTAGCGTATAGGTATTTTGAAAGAGAGCACATTTTTTGTACGTTTTTAATGACAAAAACCATACATCGGTGATCAGATTTATTGGTGTAAGGAACTGACTTTTCATACCGTTGATTTTTCTACCGTTTTTAGTATTTATATATATATATATATTTTTTTTTCATTTTTTCTTCCTATTTTCGAAAAGTTCAATGGAACATCGTACGATTTTCATACTACGCATTTTATTCTATCCAATGACATACTAACAAATCCATCAGACTATTCAGATGGGCGATTTCGTGTGATCACAATGTTGAAAATTTATTTAAATACATTGATATCAAGTAATAACCAAAAGATGAAACATTTTCCGTTGAATGGATTTCTTGTTTTATCTAAAAATACACATTATTTTGCTCATTCATCGGTTTTGAAGTTGTTTCTTTTTTTTTCTTCTTCTTCTTTCGTTCATTCGATTTATTTCCTAACTGCTTTCAGAAGATTTGACGCAAATGACAAATGTCTTCCGTTCAACTCTCAACGGATTGAATGTTTTATCTTTTGGAATCTTGCGCTATCAGTGATAAATGTACAATATTTATATTTTTTTTTTGTCGTTTTGTCAGCCTTCGGAATTTGGATTTGCATTTAGATGAATGCATTGTACATTGAACATTTGCACATCAATTCATTCGGTTTTGAAATGTTTCAAATTGTTCAATTCAAATAAAATGAAAATAAGAATGACAGCGCGCAAATAATTGGAAACATGAATTCTATAAATTATGATTGTCACCATTTAGGAGGCTGACAGAACGCTAATGATCATTCATCAACATTTTACATTCCATGCTATTTATTTTTTCCCATTTCATTTAATCTTTTCTATAGAAATGAAATTGCCTGGAGAATAAAACAATGGGTGCCGATACGCTGTTATAATATGGATTGAAATTTGTGAACAATCTGGTCGTTATGGCAGCGACTCCACAATTTAGTTTGCTCTCTATCGAAAGTACCGATTTTCCGGTTATAGAAGAATCGGCGAACAGCGGCAAAAATACGGCGAAAAATCGTTGAAACGGGCAAACAATAACGATCCTTTCCAAATGGAACAAAGAATGGGAAAATAAAAAGGAAATTACGAAAATCGAATGAACGGAAATTCTATAAATTAAAAGTGCATTATTGTGTTGAAACTTGAAACAATGAGTTTTTTTTTTATATGTACAACCCAACGGCCGACCGAATGGCAAACGATTAAGAATTATGAAAATGGTATAGACGATAAACATCACTTAAAATTTAAAATCTACTTAGGTCATAGACGATCAGGCATATTTCTTTAATGACTCTTTATTTTATAACTTCATTGAGCGACAAAATATTATAAATAAAATAAGAATTTTCTTGTGCTCATTCAACCAATTTATCCAACCGAAGGGGATTAGTGTTTAAATGTTTGAAGTCCATTAAATAAATAACTCATAACAATAAATAGTATTTAAATTACCAATTTTTCCACTTTTTTGTCACTGATTGCATTTTTATCGTTTTCCACGGATGCTGCAGTCATTGTGTTTTATTTGTGTTTGTGTGTGCACAATTACAACACTTGCAATATAATTTCGTAACACTCTCTCTTTATATTGATTCTTTTAATTTTTCACATACACGAAAATGTTAATTATTTTCTTTTTGATTCAAATTTGATTTATTTAACGACGACGCAATTGATTTAGTGATTTTTTTTGTTTTAATTTTTATTCCCTCATATCTTTCAAGCAGATGATTAAGTACCTGTTTATAAATCGATGTCATCTGGATATGAAACATTGAAACATACAAAATTTAAAATTAAAAATTAAAATTTGAAAACTCTCGACAATGATGAGCCTAACACTAGTCTCGCCAATCTAATTATTCATTCGAACAATTTAATGATTGAAGCCAAAGAGTTTAAATAGGAATAATTTACCATTTGGTCCATCCATCACTTTGTATTAAATGCTGTCTAACGGAAATTCGTAAGGAAAAAAAAACTTTTTTGCCGCAGAATTGAATTTGTTCGAACGACGATAGAAAGAGAATTTTCCCGAAAGTGCAATAAACGTTTTATAGTCACTGGCCCAGAAACGTACAACTCATGCAATTTGTACTTTTTGAAAACGAACAAGCAAATGAAACAAATAAGCACACAACAGCCTGGAAAATATGGAAAACATGCAATCGTCGATGCATTTTCATGTGTAACAGCACCACAAATTGTATGTATGTGGCCCTATGCCCTGTGCACTGACACACTATACAAATAGCAAATGCACACCATTGCACAACACACACACACGAATTCCATAGTACAGAAAATAACGCATGATATTTATTCCAATTTCTTTTTCCGTTTTTCTTTTCGTCTGGCAAATTGAGGAAAACGAAAAAGCAAAAAGAAATTATATCGTAAGTGCCAATTCATTGTTCATTCAAAAGCAAATAGAAAACCGAGCATCAAACATTTTCAATACAAATGTTTTCGCTTTAGCTTTCCGCATTACATTCAAAATAGGACACGTCGCGTTCACATTTATCCCGAAAATTCTATTTCATTTTAGCCGAAATTCGCTTGAATTGAACTTAACAAACTCTTGTTCATTCAGCAAAATGAAATTCAAATCAGTTCAAAGTCTTTGAGTATACATAGATAAATTTGTTAGACAAAAGAATATTCGACTCTTTTCACTTTGCTTTGTTTCCAAAATTTCAGCCGTTTTCGTTTATGTGTTCGGTTTTCATTCGATAAACATGTTAAAATTCCTTTGGATGCACTCGAAAAGTACAAAAACTCAAACATACAACGAGTGATTCAGAAAAAAAAAAGAAACAAAAAACGAATTTAGATTGTATTGGTGCATTTGTTTCATTTGTTTGATCGTTTTACTAACGGGAAGCGAAATTGAAATGGATTTTTATTTGTAATGCTGGTGAAACATTGGATTTTAACACGTTTTTTTTTAATGGATTTAATGGTCGAGCCATCATTTATACAGAATTGCAGTCAACATGTTCACAATGGCATTAACGAAAGGGAAAAATTAGAACGTTGATATGAAGTGAATGGTCCGATAAAATGTTGTTTCAATTTGTCTCGACGAATCTTCGTCCATTCAGTAAAAGGAATATCGACTTTCAAAAGTTGCCTTTTGAATGAAAAAAATTTCGGATTGTAATTTTCTTTCGGCATTTCATTTTCATTTTTCATTTTTTTTTTTATTTTGTTGACTTTGCCAGGATTAGTATTTTTTTCAGTCCGTTCGCAAAATTCTCGTTAAAACGTTTTCATGAAAAGTTTATGAATATTTAAACTATGGATTACCACTATGATGGGAAACAGCCCATTTGTTAACATAAATTATTATTACTACACATCACACTTTGAATGTTTGCCGTCGATTTGTATCTTATTTTATTCCACCGCACACAAAAATGAACCGTTTGATTATGTGGATTTTCTGTTATTGAACCGTTTCTGATAATAATCACAAAAATCTTTAGAAATGATGAACCTTTTCCGAACAAAAAAGAAAAAAGAATCACTTTGTTCTATTCTGCTGAATCATCATTTGGCACCCAAAATCATACCCGCTTGCCTATACAATATCACTTTGGAAAATTTGCCTTTTGATCGAATCCAAATAACCGAAATGAAAATGAATTTTTTTCCGTCATTTGTGGTGTCAACGCGCGATTGGATCAACAGCGAATGCTAAACGCTTAAATGCTGAAATGCTTTTGATGTAACTACACAATGTGTGATATAAGCGACATTCGACACACAGGAGCAAAAAACACAAAAAAAAAAAAAAAAAATAGAAAAATAAAATGAAAAATAAATATATATATATACTATAATGATGGTGATGAGATTGAGATATTTTTGGACGATATAAACATTTCTTTCAGTCACATTCGCATTTCTATGATTGTATGTGCTTGGCGCTCGATGTTCGCGTGACTCTTCCGTCTATCGTCACCTATTTTGTATTCCATTCATTTTCAATACACAATTTTCAGCGAATTCAATTCGATTGTGAACTAGAAGGCAACAGCCAACAGCACCACATCACCATACTCAATATTAAAATATTCAATTGTGGATTGGAAAATGGATATTTGGTTTTTTGAAATATTCTTCTTTAAATTAGTTTCAATTCATTTGATTCAATGAAGAGGTGTGAAAGAGATGGAACTAGATTCAAATGTTTGCAGGACACTAAACACACACACACACATACACACACATCTGAGTGTGCACTGTGTTCAATTTTAAATTATTTACAAAATACCTTGAAATTTTGGTTCGTATGCATTTGTGCATACTTGATACACGCATATGTGGCTTATGTTTGTGTATATAAATTGTATCGAACGATTAATTAATTATTATTCGATGGACAAATCTTAAGATAAATGTAAGCAAATATTATATTTATTTTGTTATCAAATGTAAACAATTGAGCGCCATATTATAGCACGTTTATTGAATTATGATTGTTATTACTCATGAATAGAATAATATCTAAATGTCACTCAATGCCCAGTGCACGAAGCACGTTTCTTTCTATTTGTCGGTTCAATGTTTGTTTAGCTCGTATCATTCGTCGAAACGTATCGGTCGGAAATGAATTTTTCGGTGTTTCTTTTTTCGTTTTCACTCTCCGATTTCATGCAATAAATCGATAATCACCTTTTAATAACATTTACGTGAACGCATCCCACGTGGATTTATGTGATTTGCAAACGATCCAATTTTGCTTAAAATTATACAGGAAATTATCGCAATGGTTATCAAACTTTGCGGGACTTTTTCCAAACCATCAACAATCGCTTTTGATTTATTTTTCGCTCAATTTGATTTAAAATCTTCTGAATAACTCTTATTTTATCTGTACAATATGTATATGATTTTGTTTTGTTGCTGAATTTTTTGTTTTTTTTTTTCATAGTCATGCATCATGTATCTATGCCTTCCAAATTACCTGGTGGTTTTTCTATTGTAACGTTGTTTTTTCCACATTTATTCGTACCTTTACCGTTTATTCATTTATCTGTTTGTTTAAGATTTTTTTTTTTGGCTCGTATGTGATAATTTTGCAAAATATAGTACATTATACACAGGGATAATTTTCTACAATGATTATTATTAATTCATTTATATTTTTTTAATTCATATTGTGTGATAACACAGTACAGATGAGACCCACCGCCCATACAACTCATCTATCTGATATGTAATCAGTTCACAATTGTGAAGATCATTTGATTTATATAAATTTTAGTTAGTTTACGATTTGCATCAGTTGATTTTCGCTTTTTTACGTCTATTTTTCATTTTCTTTTGTCACATTGCCAATCGGTAATAGGTTTTATGAATTAAAACTGTGGCTGTTTGTCGTTAGTACATCAACTCAAAATGATATATTATAATGATTGAATAGATTTTCGTCATCGATTCATTATTTATTAATTATCAGTTAATTTGATTATCACCTTTTCAAAATGCAAACCAATGACAATGAAAATGTTAAAGATTTTTGGACTTTTTGCTCATAACAATAATAATAACTTATGCCATGCACACATCATAGATGCGATATGTATATGCGATAGCCCGTTAAATACTAATCAAAATCAAATGATGATTTTGTTTCCGTAAACGTTTTGCGTCAAATGAACGCTTTGCCCAATCTAAATATTAAATATATGGATATTAGCACCTTTTGCATCAATATTGAACAGTAGCACACTTTGTGTGCCATTTATTAATTCATTTTGAATTTATTCAATACATTGTGTGCATTGACCTCTCCAATTTGTAATTCGATTGTCAATTTTATGTAGAAAATTTTCCAGAAACTATTTAGATCTAAAAGTAATATTACTCTTCGGATACTTTTTGAATTGAAGCACAAGATAAATGCTCAACAGCAACAAAAATGTACAAAAATGAATAAATATAAAATACAAACAACAACATGTGTGTAAATATGTTTGTTCATATCATTCTTGGGACCGATTCAACATTAACATTAACAATTTTACGAACAAAACAGCCAAACACACAACGTACATGTTGAATTTCAATCGACGTCATACATTTTAAATATATGTTCCATTCGATTTTTTTTTGGTGGTGATGAATCGAATGAATTTAATTCCAGAATATTCAAATTATACATTAACCGATATCACCTGATACCGTCGTCAGACACCGCACCTGATATCGCAGTCAGAAACAGTACACGGTGTCCATTGCCGCGACAATGAATGTTAATCGATTCAATCGAAATGAATTTGCTTTGAGTTGCAAAATCGAATCATTTATTCATCGATGCCAATTATAAGTAATAATTTGGAAATGAAAGTCAAATGACCTTTAATATGGTTTTTATGTTCCTTTTTAGTTTCATTCCGTCGTTATTATTCAATGGAAATAACTTTTTTTGTGTCTCTTTCTTTGTCCCCCCCTAATTAAACGCCTGTAATCGAATGTAATCAAATGCATTTGCAGTCAACAACAACAACAACAACAACAAAAAGATTCAATGGAAGAAAATACCCTTTGATGTCACAGATTGCGCACTATTGAAAGAGAAAAAAAATAATAAAGAAAACTTACCGTTTCCGTTGATAATGAGTCGTCTTTGGTTTGATTTGATAAAAAGTTATCATCTAATAGCAAATCACCTTTGATGTTTGTCGATACTTTTTTATATTTCAAATAACTTGATTTACTATTCGATTTCATTCTAATAAATGTTTATGTTTTCGGTGGTTTTCAATCTGAATAAAAAAAAAAGGAATTTTTCATCAAAATATAATTAGTCAAATGAGTTTTATTCGGTTAATTAATCAATTTAGGAAAAAAAGTGGTGCCACTTCAAAAGTCAAACTTCATTGGATTATATCGATTTTGGTTTTGATTTTGCTATGAACTATGAAGAATACTGAAATGCTCACAATCAAAGTACAAGACGAAATGTCAAAAACATATCAGGCGTTGGACGCACGCAATAGCAGATGGATAAAATACTGGGAAAATTGTTTTTTTTTTGTTTGGATTTTCCAAAGTCGAATCAAATAAATACGATTCAACGGTCCTTATTTCTTTGTATTTTTCTTTGTTTGACACATATTTCAAGAGAATTGTAATTGAATTGGTCTGGCTGTCTCTGACTCATAGTGCCGGTATTCGAATCAATCCTATCACAATGCTGTCGTCAGAATAGAAATCTTATGCGCTGTAATTTGGAGTGAAACAACGAAGAAAATGGAGCGCTTACAGTTCAATTGAATTGTCTAAGAAAGAGTACGATTGCAATACTTTGGCTTTAGATTCATATTTTATATTGTTATCAAAACAATAACCGCAAAAAAAAAAGGTAACTACTCAATTTCCAACTACATCATTGTGATTAAGCATGAATTTCATTGAAAACATTGCCATTGTTATGTTTCATTTGAATTTCAAATGATTTTTATATTCTTCACAATTAACGTTGGCTATTATTCACCAGGAGAAGTGGAAAAAACCGGATAGTGTCAAGAGTAAATCTGACAAAAATGCACGTATTATTTTATTCGACTAGACACTGTTGCATACACAATTAAAAACGGTTACGAAGCGCAAGTGGGAGAAAAAAATGCCGACTCAATCGATTCAATTCGAATTTTTGTTGTATGAAGAAAGAGAAAATGAAATGTCGCTTGTCGACTGTCGACTATTATCATCAACTGTCGCCTCTCGACAGCACAAAGACTCCTATTTCTTCCCCTAAATTGAATTCATCATTCAAATGATTCATATTTCAAACAGTTTGTTTTAACAGGCTTATTAATTTGTAATATTTCGTGTGATTTTTTTTTTTTTTGCAATTCGTCATTTGCTTTATTGTTTCAATTTGTAGCACATTCCGATGAATCGAACGATTGTGATTGCATTTTTCTTTTTAAAGGAAAAAAAATTTCGTAATATACAAACCAAAGAAAAACCAATTCCAACTGATTGAATCGTAATTCACAAAACAACAAAAATCCAATGCAGACACTCAACAAATTTGTCAAAAAACAGATTGGAAAAAAAGTTGAAAATGCGCAAATAATAAACAATCTTACCACAAGAACTTCCATTTAAAAATTCTGAACTTTGTTCAATCATTGAATTTCGTTTGCACGACGGTTTTTATTCTGTATTGATTTTAGTTGGAAATTTCTTAAATTATTTTTATGTTTGGAAAATATAAATTACATTTTAATGGCTTTGGCCAATGCGGGTGCTATCCAATTTCAATTTAATCGACAATTTAAATGGTTTTTTTTCTGCATTTTTTTGTTGGTTTTTTAATCCAATTGAAATGCACAACACTACACAGAAATCAATTTGAACACAGTGAAAGCAACATTTGATTGATATTTCGTACCGATGAGGCCAATTATTACCATCGAATCGGTATGTTATATTTATAAATGATTGAGTCTTGAGTCTTGAATAAGGATACAAAATTCCTTCATCCAGCGCATGGCACTACCAACTGAATGAAATATTTTCTCTTTGTTTTTCGGTTCGCTATCCATCCGTACACAAATACTAAATCAAATGCACGCAACAAATATGTTTTCACACAACCACCGTACGGTGGTTCGATTTGTGGTATATAATATTTTTTGTGTTTTTTTTTCTTCTCTCGAATGAATCAAAACATTGAATTGTTAGCAACCAGAATAACGCCTGCGCCTGGACTTGCGTTGTCAAATGAAACATATATATTATATTATAAATTTTTATGAAGTTTTCTACTTTGAAACATAAATACAAAAAGGTTTACCGATACATGCATCATCTAAAACGAAATCATACAATATTATTGCATTGATCAAGCATAAAATACAAAATGCATTGACATGCATTTATGGCAAGTGCAAATAGTACTGCAGCATACACATTGAATGGTTGAGCATTTCACTTTGATTCATTTCGCATTTCTCATTTTGTAATGATAAATTGTTTCGACAATAACAACAATCGGCTGATGAGACAGCCTACAAACAAAGTTATGATGAAAAGAGATGGACATTGAGTTTCAATGAAATTACCGCATAATTGATGTTGCTCAAGCGAAAATGAAACATCACAATAGCACCCAAGACGTTTCGAGAAATTAAGACAGAGATAGAACGACTGTGTGTATGCGTAGTGTGTACAAGCGTGTATAGATGCAATGTGCAGTTTGCAAACATTTGAACGTATTTTGTTGTATGCATCACAATTTTGTTTTGTTTTTTCTCATTCAATGAGATGATGATGTTCATGGAGCGCCAACTTCCAAAATAAATTATCATTCTAATTCGATCATTGTGGCTTCGCATCAACGAAATGGAATTTGTTTATTTTGTTCTGTTTCAAGAACTTTTCATTTGTTTGAAATATAGAACACACATTATAAATGGATGGAAATACATTATGTGTATGGATGAAAAATGAGGAACGCCAAATGATTACAATAAAAATATAAAAATTCCTTCAATACTGATTCCGTTGAGTTGTTAACGTAACGTTGTCAAATGATGTGTAAAAAGCTTATCAACAATGTCCATGACATGACCATGATCGAGAGCATCAAAACAATCGTAATTCAAATAAAGCATTGCTCATTTTATGTGTGTTTGTTTTGAAATCATTTTGTAAATCAGTCGTACAGAGACAAAATATTCGTTGTGCTGATCTATTTTATGCTCACATTAACATTGTTACAATGCATATATACATTATTTTAAATTAGATTCCCAGCGATTCAAATCAACCAAATATGCGGAAAGTATGTCCCTTTAAACTTTTAACATGTCTGATGTCTGATTAATATGAATTTGTTGAGTAAAACTGAATGACTGAAAGCATCATCGCGTCAAATGATTTTTTTGATTTGTTGTCACAATTCAAAATAAGCAAGAGAAATAGAATGGGAGAGAAAATTCTGTTGTTGTCGATTCTTTATCAATGATAGCCCAATAAAAGACAGAAGTTCTGGAAAGAACACACATATATTATAATATTGTTGTTGGTGTTATTTAGCATCTCACTTTTTGTTTTTGTTGATTCTTAATAAATTAATATAAAAATCAAACGCCATTTGTGGCCGATTCATTTAAATCGTAATCGATTATTATATATGCTGTGGTGTTGTTGTTCCTTAAGCTGTTGTTCAAAGTGATTTGGTCACAATCCGCGTTAATTTACATCAATCCAGTACAATTATTTTTGGTTATTTTCTCAGTTTTAGTTCATGTTTTCTCTTTTTTTTTTTGGATCATAAATGTGATTCGGTGTACGGTTGCATATGTGTAAATGTGTGGAGTTGATTTAGTGACCATTGATTCAATCGTTATTATGTAGATCGACGCTCATGCATGATCGTTATCAAACATTTATGAATATATTATGCGCAAATATTCAGATTAACACTGCAGTGACAATCGTTAAAAATAGAACTTTGTTTGTTTGTTTATTTGTTTGTACAGAAAACTACATAAGCTCAGGCATCGGTCAAATGTTATTTTGTTTTTGTTTTTTTCGATCAAAATGTTTAAGCGTAATTTTATTTTATTAAATGTGTGCCTTCATGTGATTATCGTACTTTGTAATATTGATAATGCGTACGCAGCTAGATGTAGTCGCATTCCAGAAGGTTCCAGCAATAATTATCGTTCCATTTCGAAGGGAAATTTTCGCATACGAATTCAAGATGATTCGAATGTATACAAACCAGGCCGAACATATACAGGTTAATGATGTCATTTAATTGGCATAGAAAACAGTTTTGATTTGAAATTCGTTTCAATTTTATAGTTAGAATCGAACGAAATGCAAACAATCTAAAGGGTCGAGATCAAGCGAGACAATCATTTACGGGTTTTTTTTTGGCCGTCGAACAAAAGAGAAACTCAAGCAGTGATGTTGCTGAGGTATGTGTACCTCAAATATAAATTTATATATTATTCACACTACAAACAAAAGTCAGTGAGTACATTTATGTGTATTTATTTAAATTTGAGTTCAGGAATTTGCACCATCCAGACACGGAGCATTCAAATTAATCGAAGGTGATCCGTTAACAAAGCTTATTTGCGGAAATGTTGCTACGCATCAAAGTGATACCAATAAAATGGAAGTGGAAGTTTGTATCAAAATGCATTTTTATTTATTTATCAATCAGTACGGATGTGGTTTTTATTGAATATCAATTTGTATTTAGATCAATTGGACAGCACCGGAACCAGGAAGTGGATGTGTTGTATTTCGGGCCACTATTATTGAACATCGAGAAAATTGGTACAAAGATGATGGTTTGCTGACCAGAGAATTTTGTGAAGATGAAGAAGTGCAGGAGGATTTTATTACAAATGTTTTGGATACATGTTGTGCATGTACAGAGGCCAAATATGAGGTAAAACCAGATAATTTTTAAAATCAAATGGCGAATTTAACATGGATTTATTCCATTTTAGCTAACTTTCGAAGGACTTTGGTCAAGAAATACCCATCCGAAAGGTTTCCCGAGGAATGTGTACACAACAAAATTTGGTGATATTATTGGTGCTACACATCAGAAAAATTCTGAGTAAGATACATTTCTTATTTTGGACATCCGACGGTAAAATCAACTAATTTCTAAATTGAGTTATCTACTAGATTTTGGATAAATGGTGAATTAGCAAGTGAAGGGCTAAAGGAAGTAGCTGACACCGGATCAACTCAAACTCTTGAAAGAGAATTGAAAAATAAGGTGGGACCTTAAATATGGAATAAAACGGTTGTTCGAACTTTTATTTAACAAAAAAAAAAAAAACTCTTATTTGTCTATAGAGTGACAGTATACGGACTATAATTAAAGCCCGTGGCCTATCATTTCCAAATATAACGGGTAAAACATTTGCCGTATTTCGAGTTGATTGGATCCATCATTTAGTGTCATTCATATCAATGATTTCACCATCGCCGGACTGGTTTGTTGGAATTTCGAATTTGGAATTGTGTCAAGAGGATTGTACATGGGTTGAGAATAAAGTTATCGATTTATATCCATGGGATGCTGGAACCGACAAAGGAGTAACCTATGATGTAAATTGCAATTGATCTTTTCATATTGAAAAAAAAAAATTGAAAATGAGTTTGTTTTTGTTTAACGAATCTAAAACAGTCACCGGATCAACCATCACGAAAACAAGATGTTATTCGCCGCATAACATCCGAATCACCGAGCAACATTGAATCGCCATTTTTCAATCCGAACGGCCTAAAAATGAAACCATTGGCACGATTGACACTATTGAGACAACGATTATATGAAAAGGATTGTAGTGCCGGCCAAACAGGTGAATAAAACTATATCGCTTGGATTAAATATACTAATATTAAAACTTATTTACTTGTGACTTAAAATCTTAAATGTGTTGATTTGAAGATAAAAGATTTTTGCGTATTCACATTTTGCAATTTGTTTTGTTTATCCCTCTGATAAATACACGTTCAAACTATTCACTACACACACACACACAAACACATCACATGATTGTTTTCATGTTTACAAAACAAACAAAAAAAACAAAATAATAAAATTTAATGAAACAAATTAGCTGGAGATGACTGTCAAGTTAGTGAATATGATGAATGGGGCGAATGTACCGGAGCTGTCTGCGGTCAAATGGGCAAACGATATCGACAAAGATATTATAAAAATGCCGACGGTGCAACCAAATGCAATCGAAAATTATTCGAGACAAAGATATGCATGATGCCACAATGTACCGATGATGGTATCAATTTAAAGTTTTTTTTTCTCCAATTTTCTCAGAAATTTTCTTTCCGCCTGAATCTATATTGCCCGTGTTGCATGTTCCTTTCATATCCTGTCTCATTTATCACATAATCTGCCTTGGATGCGATTCTTTCTGTGCCTGTCTGTTTGATACCATGTTTTTCCTATTCATTGATCAATTCTCTGATTGTGAAATTGTGGTATTCATATTGCAACAAAAAAAAAATGTAAGAAAAGAAAAAAAAAACCATTTTAATATTTTGCAGAAAACAATAATGACAGTGTGGCTTCTGATGATGATTGCATTTTGGAATATTTTGATGCGAGTGTCTGTCGAGCGAATTGTACAAAACTTCAAAAGGGCAGGTATCCCAGAGAGAAGGTCAAAATGTGCACTGTAAGAAACAAAAAATCAACGGTATAATAAGACAACGCAAGTGTTGATTGAAATATTCGTTTCAGTTTCGTCCTGCAACGGGTCCAATGTACAGAGATGTCGAATGTACCGGTGGTAGATGTCAAAGTGGAAATGAGCAGGTAAAAAAATGGACATTCCATCCATGGTATTAGCCATCACAACGATTCATCTACATCAATCACTATTAAAATGCAACGAATCATCATGCATTGTTGTTCACACATATGGGCCATTACCAACCGATCATCACAGTTTTAAATTAATTTGTTTTGGACATTTGTTTATGAAAAATTATTATTCAATTTTACCATTTCAAAATTCATGAATAAAGATTTTCAAACGAAATCATTATATATGCAATTCTCATTGAAATTGACACTTTCATTTGCTCCAGATAAATAATCAAGAGCAACCCGATGAAGATAATGGTGGTGATGGTGATGGTAATGGTGATGGTGCTGGTGGCAGTGGTGTAGTTACAAAAGAAGAGGACCCAGTAGAATGCGAATATGGTGAATGGGAAGATTCAACAGAATGCAATGTAAAATGTGGTCGCGGTACCAAAAATCAAATACGCCGATCAAGAGATTCTCGTTGCAATGAAATTACTCAGCAGGTAACATGTTTTGCTGCCGAATTATGCAGAAATAAAGGTTCGATTGGCATTCATTTTGTTAAAAGAATTGAAAAAAAAAGAAAAATTTATTCTCATTTATGATTGATTTTATATGCAGAATTTTGTAAAAAACCGGCAAATCTCAACAAATGCGAAAGGGAAAAAGGAGATAATATAAATTTATTTTTCTTTTATGATGCAACGACTTGCAGTTGTAATCATGTGCTTTCGACAAATTGTACGCTGATACGGAATGCAAATATGTTCGAAACATATGATGATTGTAAAGACAGTTGTCCAGAAGACAATTGCCGAAATGGAGCCACATTCACAAATTATACTTAAGTATCGAGTACTTATGTGCTTTTTGGCACAAATTCAAAATGTTTGCTTTTTTTTTTTAACTTTTTAAACTCAACGATCGCAATAACGAACACTTAAAAACAATTAGACAAGTTTTGTTTGTTTTTCGTTAGTCGGATTCATCACTATTGTCGTAGCCACTGAGCAATGAAAGGGCACTCGATGTCGGTTCATTCACAGCGCTAGGTTGATTGCTGTTGCTAGAAGCCGATGGTGTACTCTTTGTTTCTGTTATCGAAGTGTTTTTTGTTTCAGTTGCCGTGGCAGGAATTTTCCTTTTAACTAAATTCACCAATGATGATTTGCTAGTTGAGCCAATTTTTGCTGGTTTGGTTGCTGGAGGTCTCTTGAAAATACTACTAGACACTGCTTCCTTAGGTTTTTCTTCGATTGATTTAAACTTTCTACTGGCTAAATCTTCAACTTCGATAATTTCCTCTTCAGCTACACGTTTCAATGTTGAACTCGAATGCTTAAACTTAACCGTCCTATAAATACAAAACAAAAACTACAATTAATTTCGAACAATTGAAATTGTTGATTGGTGATCTTGTATTTTGTTTACTTACTTAATGTACTCTTCATCTTGTCGCTGTAAACGTTCCTCCATTTCTTCTGGTGTTTCTTGTGGTACGTATTTTTTTAACATTTGTTCATAATCGACATTTTGTTGACGTCGATTTAAATCCTTCAATTCTTCCAAGGATTCCAACAATTCGATTTCATTCCGTGATTGTTGTGTACGATTTTCTAACAATTTCATTGGATTACTGGACTCTTCTTCTCTCAATTCATCGATTTCTCGCTGTGCCTGCTCTTCGGCTAACTTTAATGCCATAAAATTTCTTGTAGCGCCCGCTTCAATTTCATAATCCGTATTTTGTGGATCTGTTTTAAATGAAATTTCCTGCAAACATCTTGTACATTTGATATAAAATCGATAAATTCGTATGCCCAAATATGTTTCGTGTTCGACATCCTCTTTACGGGCATTGAATTTTTTTCCTTTGTATATATATTCACCGCATGTTACACAACGCATATTAAATGGAGCCATCAAACGAACAGTGTATTGACGATTTTTGGCCAATTTCATACGCGGAATTTTCGATGGATCGAAATCCGGTGGATAGTATTTCTGAAAATATCGAAACCAAAAAGCATTTGTTTGGATTGTTTTTCTTTTTGATGTTTGACATTTAAATTCAACGAAAACTGAATACTTACATTTAACACTTTACGCTCAGACATTTTGTAATATTATTGAATGAAAAACAAAATCAATATATTTCGAAAATCCAAATAAAAAATAGAGAATGATAAACGTTTATCGCAACAATACTAATATGACGATGAACGATGACAGCTCTTTTGCAATCTGTCAATATGGAAAATATCGTGCCGCATTCATACAATGAAATAAAAATAGTACCATAAGAATCCGTTGTGCTCAACGCCATATTCAATTCAAACTGTAACCTTTCGGTTTAAAACTGTGTGTGTATGTTTGTTTTTTGTTCATGGTCTTAAAATCGGTGAGAGCTGGAAATGAAATTTGCATGAAAAATTAAAAAAAAAAAACACTTAAAATCCATTTGTAATAAAATACTTTTTCTTGAAATTTTCCATTTTAAATTTAAATACAATTTGCTTTAAAAATATGCTTGAATCGATGAAACTGTTCTATTTTAATCATAATTATCTATTCAATCTGAATTTCCTGTTTGCGATTGACGATTTATTCCATTCTTTTCCTTATTATTTTCTCACTTCACATTTGCGCAAGAAAACTAAAAAAAAAAAAAAAATACTCTTGAAACGATAGGAGGGGTTCAATGAGAACAGGATGATACAAAATAGAGATAGAAATAAAGTGATAGAGAAAAAAAAATTCTATTTTGTTGTTGTTGTTGTTGTTGGTTTAACTACATAATGATCGCATTTTGAAAACCGAGCTACTATGTATAATTTTAACGATCATTTTGACTTATAATTTTTTTTTATAAAAAAAATCTCCATTTAATGCTAAAATTTTGATTGATTTCCAAAATAAAAACAGATCTCGATCTGAAATAATATTATTATAAATGAAAAATTTAAATTGGAAATTTATTTCGAAATGAAAAGAATTAAATACATATGAAAAGAAAAATTAAAAGAAGAAAAATCATAAATTGTAGTCAGTGATAGTTGAATTTGTTTGTTCGGCATCCAGACTCTGGATTCGACAATTGATTTGAGTTTTTGTTTATGTTTCTTAAATGATTTTTTTTCAGTTCTAATAATTATACATTTCTTTTTTTCTTTTTTCTTTTTTTTCGGTTTTGATTTAAATTGGTTTCTTTCCTTCGTTACCTATATACCCTAATTGATGTGTCGAATCGGCAATTTCGTTAGAACATTTTTCTTCTTCTTTAATTTTTCATCAATATTGAATTGCGATCGACACCCTATAGTTTATCTTTCAAAATGCTAGTGATCAAATAATTCAGTTAAAACTATCTATGAAAATTTGCACATTAATTTATTATTTTATTTAAGCCGGCATTTAGTTGTCTCATGATGCTCGTCTCCTAATATATGTTTGTTTGTTGTTTTTTTTTTTCCTTTCTTTTCATTGTTTTTTTTTTTAATTACTTAATCCATATCCGTTTTCACCACCTTAATTTAAATCAATTTCGATTTACGCATTTCGATCCATTTTTTTTTTGATTCGTAAGTAGATCCTATAAATCTAATTAATGAAAGTGAATTTGCGTGTTTGTGTGTGTGTGGGGCTATGTTCATAAATGTGTTAGTGGGTATTTTCCTTTTTTCCTTTTCTTTTTTTTTTTTTTGATGTGAAAGTGTGTCTGCACGTGTTTGTGGGTGTTGGAATTTTTTTCGCCCCTTCCGTGGATAAAAATTTAAAATAAAATCAGGGACAACGATAGGCAAATCGAAATAAAGTAAATAGAAAGATTTGATGATAATCTGTGTGAAGGTGCGCAGATGTTGGATAAGAGGAAAAGTGGGGCGGTAATTTAGGAAATTTAGAGAAAATAGGTGAAGAAACAAATCAAATAAAAATTACGATCGTAATCTAAATGAAGATACGTTTTTCATTATTTCTGCTGTTGTTGTTGTTGTTGTTGTAATTTTCTTTCCATCCGACCCGATTATTATTATTCCATGGTTATTTCATTCATTTTGTCTGCGTCATCACCATGCGCACTCTTCATGTGTGCAATTAATTGTTGGGTCTTTGTAAATGTTTTGTTGCATACTGAACACTGAATATGTCCTGCATCGTTTGTTAGAATTTTTGTTTGTCCATTATTTTCGATGATGCCCGAGCTGTTGTCCAACGTTTGATTTAACGTGGTGGCCGTTGTTGGTATTGTTGTAGCCGCTGTTGTCGACACTGTTGAATTATTTGCACCACCATGCACCATACGTTGATGTGTTTTCAATGAGCTACTGGCATTATACACTTTATGGCATATATCGCATGAGAATGGTTGCTCATTTCGATGGATTCGCATATGCTTTTTGAGACGATGTTCCGTTTTGAATGTCGATTTATTGCAAACACTGCATGAATATAGTGTTTGATGTTTACCGGAGGCCGTTTGTACCACTTGTCTCATAGGTGCCTGTTGATGTTGCTGTTGTTGATGTTGTTGTTGTTGTTGCTGCTGCTGCTGTTGGTGCTGCTGTTGTTGATGATGCTGTTGTTGGATGAAAGGAAATAGAAAAAAAAACGGTTAATTTATGAATTTAACTAAATGAAATTTTCATTTCTTTTAGAAAAAAAAATAATTTCTTTTTCATTTGAAATAATTGGTTTTGGATTGTGTCATGTTTCAAAGTGAATTTATCCTTCATGATTGGCTCACCTGTTGCTGTTGATGTTGTTGCTGTTGATGCATTGGATCTTCCATTTGTTGATGCATGGCCACCAATTCGGCTTCGGTGCCATCGCTAATAATCATTTTTTCGGTTTCACCTTGTAACGGCAAGCAATGTTCGCATGAACAATATGGAAACGGATCACTCGATAATGCACCAGCCGTTATTTCACTATGAATATACATGTGATGGCTCAATTGAATTTCCGATGTGAATTGTTTATTTTCGCAGAAATGACATAAGTAGATGGTTGGTACCTTTTAATAAATGATAAATGAAAGTAATTTCAATGAGTGTCTCATATCGAATCAGATAAATAAATAATTTCAGAAAGAGAAAAAAACTGGCGAATATCTTACAATTACCTGTTGATTTAATGACATCGGTGATAAGGCCGGCGTTTGTACCAATTCCGTGATAATCGGATGAGCTTTTTGCATGTGTTGTTTAAGAAAATCTTCGCTTATAAATTGTTGCTCACAATTACTGCAACTAAATATTTTGGTGTCACTTTGTAATATAATATATTGCAATTCGCTTGCATCGGTACCGTTACCATTATTCATATCCAATAAATTTGGATCACTTTCGTAAATCATTTGTTTGTTGGCATCATTGTGATTGTGTTGGGCCATTTGTACCATTTGTTGTTGTGTTTGATTGATTTTTTTACGTGATTTACTTTGTCTGGTTGCTTTAGTTTTTTTATTGGTCCATTTGCAACGGTGTGTACAGTTGAATTGGTTGTTGTCGCTTGCGATGTACCAACCATTTGTGTACCACCCGCCATATTCATCGCAATATCAACAATATTATTTTCCTTATTATTTGATTGATGCATTAATTGGGATTCATCGATAATTATATTTGCGTATGCATCATCGGCACTGATCTTTATTTTGGCGCCTTTAACCGATTGCATTGGTGGCATACTGGTATTTTTAACATCTGCATCCATTTCATGCGTTGAATTATTGTTATTCAATGGTTGTTTTTGATCATTTGGCGAGTATTTTAGACACTCTTTAAGGTTTTTCTTTAATTTGTCATGAGATTCCAAATACATGGTACGAAATTCATTGATGTCAAGCAATTTGTCCGCACATTGTGTACACAATGGCAACTTGTGATCACTTTCCGAATCATCAACCTATAAACAATGCGCATTGAAGAAAAAAAAAAACAAAAAAGAAACAGAGAAAATAACATTTAAAACACATTTTCAAATTGAAACAAATTATGGTTAGATTAATATATTGAATAATGAATGGAATTCGGAATGGAATGCACAAAACACATCTCATATCAATGGAATTTCACTATTCTCTGTTCTAAGTCAAACACAACACAAATTGAAAACAAAACCAAAAACAAAAACAAAAATGAAAACAAACACAAACTAAATACTAAACACTGAATCTAATGAATGATCAAGTTAAAGAAGATGGTGAAAAAGAAGTAGCTCACCTTAATGCCTGTGCAATTCATTATAATCATCGGCAAATAATTATAGTTTTTGTACAATGTTAACAATCGTACACCGTTTTCCGTGTAATTCAAACATGCTCTACATGTTGTATTCATTTTTTACGCGTTTTGATGTGATCTTTGTGTGTTCGGGTTTGCTACAATTGTTAATGAGGAAAATTGTATTTTTTTTTTTTGTGTGTGTGTGCGGTTTTTGTGCTGGTCGTATGTATTCGCAATATTTTATTATTAATTTGCTAAATATTTGATGTTTGGTTTCAATTTTGGGTCACTTTTTTTTCTTCAGTCCGCGTTCTCGTCTCGGTTGTAATTTCTATTTAACTGTAGAGCTGTAGCTTGTTGTATCGCGAGTCGCGTGAACTATTTTGTTGTTGTAACGGTCGGTGCCCGTTGTTTATCACTTCTTTCGAAATATAATTCTGTTCTGTGTGTTTTTGTTTATTTTGCCTTCGTCGTCGTCGTCTTCGTCGTCGTCGTTTCAAACGATTTCGACCAAATTTTATCTATCTATCTTTCTCGTTTTCTTTATTTTGCGCGCGCGTTCTCTTTTTTCCAACACAATTTACGATTATTATTATTGTTATTATTATTTTTCTCCGATTTCCGTTCTATCGTTTGCTCACTTCTGCAACTATTGTTATTGTTTTTGCTGCTTGTGGTGCCAGTGCTGGTGCAACGTATTGAATTCTAATCTTTTCCACCGATTTTTTTTTTTTTGACGTATACGTTACGCTGGTCTTTCAATTGCTGGTATGTATGTATGATGTGTGGTGGATATTTGTGTGCTTTTCAAAAGCGGTATATCGTTGTCGTCTTCCCTTTCGGAATCAATCGGTTGATACTATTAAATTTGTTGGCTCGATGACGATGGCAATCCAATAATAATTTCGCTTTTTTTCCCCCCCGTTTCTGTAGTTTTCCCGCCGACACATACCGCCGATAATCATATAATGGCAAAGGAAAAAATTTCAAACGAAACAAAAACAGACATCGATATAGAAACCAAACAAAGAAATTGGAAGAAAAAAGAAACAAAAATTTCAAATTACTTCATTGTTGATTACATTCCATATTACATTCAATTATTATTATTATTATTATTAGCCATTGGTCGATTTAAAACAAGAAACAAATAAATATAAAATAAAAATCTATATTGAATAAAATTGAAGTGAAACGTTTCAGCATCAGAAACAAAACTAATTAGCACGCAATGACAATACAATTGCTTGTCAAATTGACAATTGAACAACAGGAAAATAAAAAATCGAACACTCGATATATCAAAATCATTTTTCAAGGAACTGCTCAGCAACGGCAGACTATGACTTTCAAACATGACAATTTACATTCATTCAACTGAAAATATTCCAAACAATGTTGAAAAACCCACAAACATTATTAATTTTCTTCTTCTGCTTCTTCTTCTTCTTCTTCTTATTTTGATACAATTAAGCGACCAACGGGGACACTTGTAATTGACTCTGTTTTTCTTTTAGTGTCATCTCTCTTTTTCTAGCTCATTCAATAATAATAAATAATTATTATTATTTGACGCTTTTCTCACATCAAAAAAAAAAAACAAGCAACAACATAATAATTCACATACGAAAAGAGTGTCACAGCCATTGTGAATCACTTGTTTCTGTTTTTGGTGGGAATTCTTTTCGTTTTCTCGTGCAATTTTCTTTCGGGCTTAAATTTGAAATGGAAAATTTGTTGGACATTGTATCGTCCACTGAGAGAATTAAACTTTCGTAAAATACAAGTCATAAGCTATCAACTTCAATCAATGGATTTCGTAACAGTTTTTAATCGGTAGTATTTGTATTTCTTCTTCGTTTTTGCTCTCTATAAAGTAGACATTTCCAAGGCAAATCACTGTACACTGTACACAAAACGAACAGGCGACACAGTAATTGCGATATTAATAATAATAAAATGAAAAATTTTTTGAAATCAAAATAAAAAAAAAACTGTTTGTTCAGCACTGCAATCAGCATTCGCACTTAAAATAATGAAATATCGAAAAAAAAATTGTGTAAAATGAAAGAGAAAAAACATTGCACACAATGAATATCACCATTCGATTTTTCCCGAATTGAAAATATTTGGTCGGGGCACCTGAGATTTTGATTGAATCATTCGATTCAGTGTAATGAAAAATAAACACCCATTCTCAGAACAAATTTCAAGTTGACACAATTGTGAACATTCATTTGAATCTTGAATTTTAAAATGTCCAATTTTTATCGGTTTATCCCAAAACATTGATTCAAATTAGAATTTCAGCGATTTGTTGAAAGCACACAAACGTTTTATTTTTCTTCTTCATTCTCGTCTCTTCTCATTCGCCGCGCACCAAATTCACACTTAGAGAGAAACAAAAAATCATAATAATAAATAAATAATAAGTTTATCCAATTGTACACAGAAAATTTTCAATATTCAACTATTGAAAATGAACACTGAACACACACACAAACACACACATCCAAATGAAATTGAATATGAACAAATAAATAACACACAATTGGTTTTCTCACTCTCAGCTATGTGCACCTCAAATTTCACTATAATATTCAATTTTTGTATGTTTCTTTTTTTTTTTTTAAATATTATTATTATTATTATAAATTTCTCTTTATTTTACCATTGGCTATTTTCTTCACAATTTCCAATTTGAATTTCGAAAAGATGAAGCGAAAAGTACAACAAAAAAACCATTTTCATTTCGGTTTTCCTTATTTTGAACTATTTTTTCTGTCGTTTCGTTTGAGTTTACGTCGTTCATTTCATGTCAGTTAGTGAGTTCGCCGTACCTTGCATGTAATTGCAATCAACGAAGAGAAGAATAAAAAACGAAAAAAAAAAAAAACGTTCGTCGAAAAAATACAAAATGTTAAAGAAAGAGAAGAGAAAAGCGACCTTTTTTTCCTTCTCTTTTTTTTTTGCTTTTGAATTCGATCGGTTTCGTCGAAAGAGTGCGATAGAGAAACAGAATAAACGAAGCGAATGAAAAAGAAAAAAAAAAAACAAAAAAAATTATGAAACAAAATTAAAGAAAATTTAAAGTTCGTACAAATATCCCCGCAATATTTAAATGACGACGCTTACCAACAACAACATATCAAATACACCGATGAAACGAAAACAAACGAAACAAGTATACACAAATCGGACAACGCATATGAAAGAAAAAATTCATTTTGAATCAAGCATATCGAACCGAACTGCAAAAAGGCAATGAGAGCGAGTGTTCGGCCACACATAAATGTATATATATATGATCGCTGGGTTTATGGCAAAGCAATAGAAATTTCAATGGAAAAATGAACAGCAATGAATTGCGCTATAACGCACATAAACTATCCATACGTACACACTGACACAAAGGCGTACATTGATGAAACGCGCGCGCATACATTCATAAAATCAGGCCAATATATAATACAAAATGTGATGATATATTCAACAAATATTCAACTGTGGAATGATTAAAATTTCCTCGGTCTTTTTTTCCAATGATTTTTTTTGTTCCTTCTCTCTCTCTTTTCTCTTTCATTAGCTTCAATTCAAATTCGAAACAGTGCCACGAATAAAATAAGCGCTTGATTCACGCAAAAAGACCAACAGAAACGAAAAATACACAGAAAAATATATAATAATGAAAAGGAAAGAAGAGATGATGAAGTCAATTTAATACGCTGACGGAGGGAATGTGATAACATACAAAATACAAAACATCAACCAAATCGAATTCTGTTCAAAAACAAATACATCGCATCTTGGACGAAAAAAGAGAGATGTTGATGTAATATAGTTATTCTAGTGGTCCCCTACACAACACATTACCAAACATTCACAATGCACAATGCAATTCAATTCAAATGCATGAACACATTGACATAAGTGTGTTGGCGTGTGTGTGTGTGTGTTTATGTGAAAATTGTTTGCGCCATATAAATTCAAAAGAAGACGATTTGACCGAAATGAAATGAAATGAAAGAAGAAGAAAGACAGAAAAAAAAAACGAACCGAACTGTCGAATAAACTGTAAAAATGGTGAGACAGAGTCAAAGAATCGCTTTCCATACTTATTTTATCGTTCAAATGTTCTCTTTGCGACATACGCAAATACAGTCATACACATGTAACATTGTACTTTTGTATATATATTAATCGGCTTTAAAGCCTCGTCGACAACATCTATCAACAGAAAACATTCCGAAAAATATTTATTTAACTGGTAACGAG
Organism: Mayetiola destructor; assembly: GCA_000149185.1. Lineage (NCBI taxonomy): Eukaryota > Metazoa > Arthropoda > Insecta > Diptera > Cecidomyiidae > Mayetiola > Mayetiola destructor. Next base: position 312,723 of record GL501538.1, on the reverse strand, counting down.
AAACGTACAAACCAATGCTATGAAAAAACGAACAAACAAACGAAGGGAGATAAAGCAGAGGACAAATAAATGGTGACGGAATATGAAATGTGAAAGAGATGCCAGATAATTGAACATGCGAGGAAATGAATGATGTTAGAAAGAGACAGATGGAACCACTCACATATTATATTACTTTTGGAATATGAATTTCAAAAATACATATAATGTCTGTAGTCGGTAGTCTGTGGCCCAAGTACAATGGGTTCATAATACATGTAGCATACATAAACGGTGTACGACTGTACCGTCAAAATTGATAAAAAAAAAAAAAAGTTTTACTTTTTTTACGAAACAAACACACGCACCCATACATAGACATTGGCATTCGTTTTGAATCTATTCAACTATTCACGTACGGCGCTTTTTCTACTTCTTCTTCTTTTTCCTTTTAAATATTAATTTTCTTCTTTTTGTGTGTTTTTTTTTCCTTTCTGTTGCTCTTCAGTTGCCTCATTTTCTTACGCTTTTACTAGCTCTTTATACTCTTTTACCGAGCTATTGTGGTGCTTTAGCCCTGTTTCATTTTATTTCATTACGGATCATCATTCTTTGGCTATTTTTTTCTTTCTTTTTTTTTTTTTTTTTGCTCTCTTTTCATTTGTTCATTCCGTTCAGTCCGTTTATTCGTTTTACCATATTAATTTATCTTCTTTCTTTTTTTTCCAACATTTTTTAACGTCTGTAACATTCATAGATTCATACAAATGAAAATTTATTCACAAAGTTGAGCGAATGGGTACGATATTTTAGTTTAGGTCATCGTATTATTACATTAGATACCATACATAAACAGGCATATTGAAAAATAAAAATTCAGTGAAAGACCGAAAATTCAAAATATAACTATAATCACATATTATTGTATAGTCGAATAAAAATTCACACAGACACCATCAACAACACCAACAAAATATGTATTTACAAATACCAATAAAACAAAAATTTCCACATTCAATCTTTTTGAACACTGGTTGGCCAAATGCGAACCGTTTTGTCTTCTTTTCTTTTTTTTCGCTGTCGATCTTCGTTATGACTTCTCTTCTCTCTTTTTGTTGTTTTATTTATTCGAATTAGTTTGAAACAGAAATTTATTTTATTCACTGTATATGATTTATAGTGACTCTTTGGACTCAATTTTTACCGATGTTTTCAAAAATGTTTGCCCATTTTCACCAAACAAATAGACAATTATTTATCCAAATAAATAAATAAATAAATAAATTAAAAAAAAAATCCCTTTCAATTTGAAAATTTGGTATTTTCATTACCGTTTTGATAAATCGCGTATAATTTTTTTCATGTATGTGTACGAAATTAATTTCGTGTGATAGATTTTTTCCGCTCGCCCGAAAAATATGTCCGTACTTGCAAAATGTAGCGTAAAACAAAACGAACAAAATTAGAAAAGAACAGATATTCGATACGAAATAGAGACAACAACGCCAATTTTTCTGAAACGACACGGAAAGATAATGCATTAATGGAATGGCGCGATCTTTGGTGCGACTGAGACAAATAGAATGCATAAATAAATGAAAAATTGAATGAGTGCGTTCTGTGACTATGTTTGAGTATGCGTTCATTGCGTGCGTTTCATCTACAAACTGTCAGTCATATCGGAATCTATGAAAAAAAAAAATGAAAAAAAAGAAAAACTAACACATCGATGAATATTTCAAATTTTACAAATTTCAACTATTATACACAGATTTCGGTCGGAATTTTACTAGTGTCGCTAGTTCAGTTCCCTCATGAGAACTATACTAGGTGTAATCGAAATTTTTCCGGATTGTCTGTTGCATACAAAAATGGGCGAGCGATAACGATCCGTTTTTTTTTTTTGATATTTACAAAATCGAAACTCAACATCGATCGGAAATTGAAATGCATAATGTCGAGTTCACAATCGTACAGCAGTCATTTGGTCATTTTTGTGTTGCCCGTGTAGTGCCGGTCTAGTCGACTCGTTACGATAAATTTCGGAAAGTCCAAAATTAAATGAAAAGCATTTTCCACAATGGAAGCTGTTTTTTTCACGATTTTCTTTATTCAGACAATAAATCAACATCATTAATAGCTGATGAAATTTTACTCATTTTGTTTGTTATTTTTCTCCTCTTTTTTTTCTCTCTCATTCGATCACCTTTTCTATGGAAAAAGAATTCATTATACGCATACATCTTTTGTTCACGTTTGCTGTGGTTGTTGTTATTATTGGATTTATTTCGTTTCTTAAACGCATTTTGGTATGGTTGATTATTGCGTCTTCTGGCTTTGATCACGTTAATCACGTGTCCATTCTACTCATAAATATCTTCTTTATCAGCAATGTATCGAACGATATCACATGGCCGAAACAATCGTTCTGCATCTGTGTCAGGAATTTCAAAACCTAAACATAAACATAAAACAATATTTAAATCATGGTTCTGATTTCTTATTTTATATATTTACGTTGAACGGAACCGCATTCTCTTACCGAATTCATCTTCCATGGCCATTATGACTTCGACATGGTCCAGCGAATCTAATCCCAAGTCATTTATAAAATGTGATTCTGGAGTGAGCTATTGATAGTGAAATGACAACAATAATAATCGGAAAAATTCAATGTTAGGACAATTGGCTTGACAGTGGATTTTCGATCTTGATTTCGGTTCGGTTCCGGCTGAATTCGGTTTGGAATTAGATTTTCCAATGGAACTTATCAAAAGGACATAAAATATATCGATTCGAAGCTTCGACCATATATTTTTTATTTTTTTTTTTTTTCAGAAAACATAATTCCAGTCCGAATAAATCCATTGATATGAAACGTCGCTGGCATTCAAATCGATTATTTTATGTTCTTCCAAACGAATCAATTCGACGCGAATGAATTTATAAATTGAATTTTTGCATAATACCTTTGCTGGATCAATTTTGTCATACAAATTAAGGACTAAAAGAACACGTTCCTGAATTAATTTCAATGAAAGTGGCTGTTTACCGGAATAGTATCGTTTGGTTATTACATTAGAATTCGACTTATTTGATTTTGATTGCCAGCAACGGATTGTCTGAACCAGAGAAAAAAAGGGCGAAAGAAAAAACAAAAGAAAAAAACCAGACTCAAATTAGAAAATGTCCGTTACAGTTTACCTTTACATCGGTGATTTTGTCATAGTCTTTGATAACTTTAATGACACGAGCTTCTATATCGGGAATTGTTAATGGTTTGCCAGGTACTTTAGAGCAGTAACTTTTCGAAAATACTTTGATTACCTAATTTTAGCGAAAATCATTAACCGGCTGAATATTCACGCATATACAATACTAAAAAGTTTGACACCGGGCTCTGTGCGGTCGGCATTCAATAATAATGACGAATCTGTTATCACATCGATCGTATAACAGAGCCAGTATTCAGACATACAAAGTTTTGTATTGGAAGTATTGTTAAGAGTATTGAATTACCTGAACACCTTTAACGAGAGATGGTGCAATGACGCCGGTTGATGAAATAGCCGTATGCATGCATTTATGTTGAAGAATATTACGTGGACCAGTCATTCGTGCCATTGAAAGGCTTCGATTAATAACACATCGCATTCCTTGTAATAGTCCTGACATTTTCGCTGCCTAAATATATCCAAAAATAAAACACTCCAATTATTTCAATTCGAAATGAATTACTTTTATGTGAATAATGGATAATTTGCCGATTGTTCGGCCATAAATCGAGTAGCACAAGCGTTGGCATTCAACGAAAGAAAAAAAAAGACCGATTCGGAACTTTGGAACTTTGCAACATCAAATGATCAATTCGAATCATATGAAAGAAAAACATTATACACTTTATACATGTGGATTTTTGTCTTTGTCTCCAACCTCAAATATTCCGACCAAAATCCAAATCCTATGCATTATCGACAAATTGCCTTCACTTACGTGTTTGATTATTGAATGAATTTAGAAGAAAAAAAATTATAATTAAAACAAAACCGATGGCTTTTTACTCAGTTTGATGTGCTGTTGAAATTCTAAAGAATATATAACCCTGTTTTTTCGCTAACTTAGAATTATATTTTTGGTTGCATAATGATCGACGTAGATATTTGACATTTCACACAAACACACACACACACACACACATCTGCCCATTCTACAATTCGTTAGCATACATCCGAATTCGGAATTTTTGAGATGCCGCGTCAGTCGTAAAAGACAGTTCACGTAGATAAATAGAATTACTGTGAAAAAATCTCCAGATGACTGGATTTGTTGGAAAAATATTGAAAAAAATTACATTTTGAATGAAATTTCCATAATACATTGAATGTTTCATTGAACATCCCGATTCGAATGAATTTTAAGCGCGTAATCATCATTATTAATGTGAACGAAACCCAAGTATCGGACAACTACGTGAAATGGACGCCATCTTTGAGTATATGTAGAGAGCGCTTGAAGCCGCATAAAAATACAAAAAAAAAAGCGACATACGACGATTCAGTAATGGCATCATTGCCAGCAAATGTGTTGTTGTGAATTTTTCAATACATATTTTTATTGAATGAATTAATTTAATATCCAAAACACTGATCCAAATAGTCGAATTGTGTGAAAGTAATTTGTAAGTTATAATTATTCAGAAAACGTCATGACAAACGACCAAACACATCAACGATTATACAAGATATGCATAGCTTAGGCGTTGAAGTATTTGTATGTACTAGCAAAAAATAAAAAAAAGTGGCGAGCAAACGAAGTGAGAGAAGAAAAAAAACACACAACAACCTTTGGTTCAAATTTCCAGCAAGTGAGGAACAAAAACCAGACATTTTGTGAGTTTTATTCGGAATAATTTTCATAATTTTGAAAATGAAAACGCCCCGATCCAAAATGATTATGTGTATTTTTTGATGTTTGATCAGATAAAAATCGGTTGTGACTGTTCAATAATGATTGTGTGTGCTTTTTTTGCACAAAGCAAACTATGTTCGATCGTGTTCGAAATATTCATACAAATAATACAATAATGTGTCATTTTGAATGAGAAACTAATGCGATATGCATTTCACTAATTGATATCGTTATTTCGCATTCCAAATTGAATTTTTATCAGATCGGAACGAATCGTGACAAATATCTAAGAGCTTGAGTTTGAAACAAAAAAGAAAAAGAGGAATAGCGTGGAAATGGGACCGCCGGCACAGAGTCCAGCTCCTTCACAATCACCTCACAGTCCATATCCATCAAATCCAACGTCGTCTGCACAACAACAACCGCCACCACAACAACAACAACAACAACAAGTTAGTGTTCAATTTAATAAATTGCTTTGGAAATTCTCTCTAGAGATTGACATTTCGACAGTCTATTGCTGCTAGTGATATATTCAACTAAACGAACAATTTTTTTCATTTAATTAGGTACCACAGCAACAGCATCAGCCACCGCGTCCTCATGGTGAGTGAAAATTATTTATGAATGGAATTTTTCAACCAAAACCAAAATTAAATTTTTTTTTCTGTTCTTTTTTGGATATTTCGTTTACAGTTCCGAATCAACAAGGTCATATGATGCCCGCGACCGCAACCACCAGGAATATATGGATGGACTCGTCAGCTCCACCGCCACCGCAACCGCATCATTTACAACAAAATGGACCATCACATTTGGGCTCAGCACCAAACCATTTACAACATCATCCGCCCATTGGTCCGCATGGTAAATTCACTCAAATAAAACACTTCAAAATTCTGAAATAATAACAAAATTTTATTTCGATTCATTTTCAGGGCCACCACACGGTGGAATGCAAATGCAACCTATGCCTCCAATGGGCTATCAACCACATCAAATGCCGCCAAACGTAAGTAGTTCAACCCATTTTATAGGCCAAGCGCATGTTTGTTTAGTTTAACCATTTCGTCGCACAAACGTCTTGTTGCACCGCAAATTAATTTTGGGTCATTCAAATCAATTGGTGAACCATCTGGTTTACAACAATAGCCGCCTGCTTCACGAATCAATAGAATTCCGGCAGCAATGTCCCATGCAAACAATTCATTTATTTGGTAGCCATCCAATGTTCCGCGTGCTACAAACGATAGTGAAATCGCACACGAACCAAACGATCGAAATCTAAAATTAAAGCAAATTATATGAAATTTAAATATTCATCTCATCAGCTTTTTGCCATTAAATTTTGGTTCTGAATTACCCTTGTGCCGCCGATGCAAAACTTATGATTTGTTTTGTATTTCGATCACGATGTTTTTCAACGGTGAGAAAAGAAACCTCGTGACCAATGCACGCATCTTCTAATTTTTCAATTTTTGTACAATTAATTTGATTGCCATTTAAAAATGCTCCGGTTCCTATGCGTGCCGAATAAAAGTCATTTAAAATTGGATTGTAGATTATGCCAATGCAGATTTCATATTTCCACACAAAACCAACTGAAATGGCCACAAATGGAATTCGACGAATGAAATTGTTTGTTCCATCGATTGGATCAATAATCCATGTTGGGTCGGCGCTGAGAGCTCGATTCAACTTTTCCGATTCTTCGGCTATAAATCTAATATGTTTATGGTATTTGAATTATTTGGCTAAGTTACAAACAACATTTTCAAATAACTTACTTATGTTCAGGGTACTTGGATTTAATAGCTCCGATAAGTAGTTCTTCGGTTTTTTTATCATATTCGGTAACCATGTCCCATTTGGCTCCTTTTTCGCTGATTCTTTTATCATCATTTGATTTCGAATATCCTTCTTCGACCAATTTACCGGCATTTTTTATTAAATGTTTTGCGAATTCAAAATATTCGTCGATCATTCGATTCTCTTCGTTGTTAAACATTTTGCCGATATTTTTTTCGTAAACTGAATGGATGTGAGCGCGTCTATACTTCAGCAAGTGAATGACGTATCAATGTACTCGAAATGAGGGGAACTATTATATTACATTTTCTATACTCACACTGTTTACTGTTTATGTGAGATAAAGGCGTGTTCAAGTGTGTGTTGAAGGTTTTTTGACGTTTTTTATTGTCATATTTGTGCGGAAATTTATTGTGGTTTTTTTTTGTGGTGAAATCATTTCAATGCAGTTTTGACGGCATACATATACAAACGAATACTGTGGAAAAACCATAAATTTTTTTCGGATTATTCTGAACTTTTAACTGCTTTTGGTTTCATTGTCTAAATTGTCGCAAATGTGTCAACAAATTACGCAAATGGAAAATTTCCGAAATTATCATTCAACAATTAAATTTTTTAGCTTTTGGTTTACTTATCAAAACTAATGCTTCGAGGCTAATTCTGAGAAAATAAGATAAGCGAATATTCTTACAATATGGGAATGTTTCAAATTTCAATAGGGACCACCACTTGGTCCAGGTGGACCAGGAGGACCAGGAGGGCCAGGAGGGCCAGGAGGACCAGGTGGACCGGGTGGACCGCCAGGACAAAATATGCCACCAGGGCAGGAGAATTTGAACGCTTTGCAACGAGCAATTGATTCAATGGAAGAGAAGGGATTACAAGAAGATCCAAGGTATTAAATTGCATGTACAATTTCAAATTCTAAATGTTCTAACTATTTTTCATTTCATTATTTTACAAATAGATATTCACAATTACTTGCATTACGTGCAAACTCAAAACAACAACATTTAAATCAGAATCAAATGCAATTATTACGCGCTCAAATAATGGCCTACCGTTCATTGGCCCGCAATCAACCGATTAGTAAACAGATTCAAGCGGTTTTATCTGGTTCAGGTCATAACAGCAGCAATAGGTAACATCTCATTTTAAGCGAAAGAAAAAAAAACATTCGAACGGTCACAAACAATTTTTCATTTTATTTGGAATAGTACACCACCTCAATGTCCAACACCGCCAGCAAATCCTTATCAACAACCTCCGGGACCTGGTCCGATGCAAAATCAATCATCTTCGATGCAAAATATGCCTCCTCAATCGCAACAAATCGGTGTACCGCATCAACAGCCTCCTGGTTCTGGCATTTTTCCACCGGCCAGTGGTCCTGAACGTAATGCAAACGAATCTCGACCAGAAATCCGCAATGATACACGTTCTGAAAAACCAGCACCGGCACCAATTTGTGTAAAACAACGTTTTACAACTGTTGCTAAACCAGCTGGCATTGATCCAATTACAATATTACAAGAACGAGAAAATCGAATGGCATCTCGTATTGCATTAAGAATGGAAGAATTGAGCAATTTACCAGCCAATATGCCAGAAGATTTACGTATCAAAGCACAAATTGAATTGCGTGCACTTCGTGTATTGAATTTTCAACGTCAATTACGAAGTGAAATTGTTCAATGTGGCCGACGGGATACAACACTCGAAACAGCCATTAATATTAAATCATATAAACGTACAAAACGTCAGGGATTACGTGAAGCAAGAGCCACCGAAAAATTGGAAAAACAACAAAAATTGGAAGCCGAACGTAAACGACGCCAAAAGCATCAAGAATTTTTGGCAGCCGTTTTGCAACATGGCAAAGATTTCAAAGAATATCATCGTAATAATCAAGCCCGTTTGGTGCGTGTAAACAAAGCAATCATGAATTATCATGCAAATGCTGAACGTGAACAGAAAAAAGAACAAGAACGCATCGAAAAAGAGCGTATGCGTCGTTTAATGGCCGAAGATGAAGAAGGTTATCGTAAACTTATCGATCAAAAGAAAGATAAACGTTTGGCATTCCTTTTATCACAAACTGATGAATATATTAGCAATTTGACGCAAATGGTAAAACAGCACAAAGACGATCAACAGAAAAAGAAAGAAGAGGACATTCGACGAAAGAAAAAATACAAAAAAGATTTATTACAAAGTGGCAATCTGTCGGAAATTGATGAAATCTCGGCCGATGATTTGCATGTAACCGTTATCAATCCAACAACTGGTCAACGTTATTCTGGTGAAGATGGTCCATTGTTGCGTGATTTACAGCGTTGGCTTGAAATTCATCCGGGTTTTGAATGGGTTGACACCGATACCGAAGATTCGGACAACGAAGATGATATAAAATTAGATGGTGATGGCACCGAAAATGATTTACCCGATGAATCACAAGCACAAGAATTAATCCAAAAAGCTAAAGTCGAAGATGATGAATACAAAACCGAAGAGCAAACCTATTACAGTATTGCGCACACAGTTCATGAAAAGGTTACAAAACAGGCGAGCATTTTGGTTAACGGTCAATTGAAGGAATATCAATTAAAAGGTTTGGAATGGCTCGTATCGCTGTATAATAACAACTTGAATGGCATTTTGGCCGATGAAATGGGCCTTGGAAAGGTAAAAATAATACTTAATTATTAATTTTTAATGTGAAATAAACAACGAGAAAAAGAAAAATAATTCGATATTAATTTAAATTAATTTCCATTTATACAGACCATTCAAACGATTGCGCTAGTGACTTATTTGATGGAATCAAAAAGATTGAATGGCCCATTTTTGGTCATTGTTCCGCTGTCAACGTTATCCAATTGGGTATTAGAATTTGAAAAATGGGCACCATCTGTGATTGTTGTTTCATATAAAGGTTCACCCGGTGGTCGTCGTCACATTCAAAATCAAATGCGTGCTACAAAATTCAATGTTTTACTAACCACGTATGAATACGTGATCAAAGATAAATCGGTATTGGCAAAATTATCATGGAAATATATGATCATCGATGAGGGTCATCGTATGAAAAATCATCATTGTAAATTGACCCAAGTATTGAATACACATTATAATGCACCATTCCGTTTGCTATTGACCGGTACACCGCTACAAAATAAATTACCTGAATTATGGGCATTGTTGAATTTCTTATTGCCATCGATTTTCAAAAGTTGTTCAACATTTGAGCAATGGTTTAATGCTCCGTTCGCAACAACCGGCGAAAAAGTTGAATTAAATGAAGAAGAAACAATTTTGATTATTCGTCGTTTGCACAAAGTGTTGCGACCATTTTTGTTGCGTCGTCTTAAAAAAGAAGTCGAATCTCAATTGCCCGACAAAGTTGAATACATTATCAAATGTGAAATGTCATCGTTACAAAAGATTTTGTATCGTCATATGCAAAGCAAGGGTGTTTTGCTAACGGATGGTTCTGAAAAGGGTAGCAAAGGCAAAGGAGGCGCTAAAGCTCTAATGAATACCATCGTTCAATTGCGTAAATTGTGTAATCATCCGTTTATGTTTCAACAAATTGAAGAAAAATATTGTGATCATATTGGAGGTCATCAGGGTGTTGTCGGGCCCGATTTATATCGTGTATCCGGTAAATTTGAATTGCTCGATCGTGTTTTGCCAAAATTGAAGGCAACCGATCATCGTGTATTGCTTTTCTTTCAAATGACACAGTGTATGACCATCATTGAAGATTATTTGAGCTGGAGAGGATTCAAGTGAGTAATAATTTGACGATTTTTTTGCACCTCATAATTTTCTCGTGTGTGAAATCAAATTAAATTGTATGTCAATTTTTTCACCATCAATCTTTTTCCATTTGCAGTTATCTCCGATTGGATGGTACCACAAAATCCGAAGATCGTGGTGATCTATTGAAAAAATTCAATGCCAAAGATTCGGAATATTTTTTGTTTTTGTTGTCAACTCGTGCCGGTGGCTTGGGTTTGAATTTACAATCAGCTGATACTGTAATTATATTTGATTCCGATTGGAATCCACATCAAGATTTACAAGCCCAAGATCGTGCCCATCGTATCGGTCAACGTAATGAGGTTCGTGTTTTACGTTTGATGACCGTTAATTCGGTTGAAGAACGAATTTTGGCTGCGGCTCGTTACAAATTGAACATGGACGAAAAAGTCATTCAAGCCGGTATGTTTGATCAAAAATCGACCAGCAGTGAACGTCAACAACTTTTGCAAAGTATTTTGCATCAAGATGAAGGCGATGAAGAAGAAGAAAATGAAGTACCCGACGATGAAATGATCAATCTGATGATTGGCAGAGGTGAAGAAGAAATTGAACTTTTCAAGAAAATGGACATTGGTATGCGTCTATCGAAAAAACAAATATAACACAACAGATTTTGATTTTATTATTATTATTGTTGATCAATTTTACAGAACGCAAAGAGCATGAAGGTCGTCCACGTTTAATAGCCGAAGAAGAATTACCAGATTGGTTGGTGAAGGAAGATGACGAAGTCGATCGTTGGAATTATGATCAAGAGGATGATAGCATTTTAGGGCGTGGATCACGTCAACGCAAAGAAGTTGATTATACTGACAGTTTGACCGAAAAAGAATGGCTCAAGGCAATCGATGGTGAAAATGATTTTGATGACTCGAACGGTAAGAGACCATCAGACCAAATCTGTCTGACCAGACTTTAATTGATGAATAATTTCTAAATGTAGGTGAAGATGATCGAGACAAAAAGAGACGAAATAAAAAACGAAAAAGCCGTCGCGCTGAATCCGATGATTCAGATGGTGACTTACCATTGAAACGTAAAAAAATACAAGTCGATCCAAAAATAAAGAAACAAATGAACAAGGTTATGAAAGAAGTGATTCGATATGCCGATGATCAGGGGCGTGTATTGAGTGATCCATTCATGAAATTACCTTCACGTCAAAAACTGCCCGACTATTATGAAATCATCAAGAAACCTGTTGATATTAAAAAAAATTCTTCAACGTATTGAAGATGGCAAATATTATGATTTCACCGAATTAGAAAAAGATTTTGTACAACTTTGTCAAAATGCACAGATTTATAATGAAGAAACGTCGCTCATTTATGATGACAGCATTCAATTACAATCGATATTCTTCAAAGCTAAACAAAATCTATTTGCTTCATTGGCCGCCACCGAAGAAAGGTAATTTAAAACAAGAAAAACCGAAAATTAACAAAAATTAATATAATAATTATGATTCAATTTAAAGGGCTGGTGAGGATAATCAAGCAGAAGATTCAGAAGAAGAAGAAAATGATGAGTCCGATGAATCGATAAAAAAGAAAGCAGGCACCTCTTCATCTCTTTCAAGTACTAAGGTAAGTGATAAATCATCCATCATTCATCTAATGATTATCTGAAAAAAAAAAAACAATTACCTTTACAGTTGGACGGACACAGGAAACAGGCGACACGTCGAAAACGTACACAAAAAAAATACGCCATTTCAGACGATGATGAAGATTTAGATTAAGTTTATTAAATGATTTAGCTTTGATTGTAATCAATTTGGACTGTATACAAGATGATAAAACCCAAAAACAACAAACACAAAAACTAAAAATGAAAAAAAAAATATGAAAGAATGGAATGAATAATAAATGAAACGGATTTACAACGCCACAACAAAAATGGAAAACAAACACAAACACAAATTCAAGATTTATTTAAGAACATTCAAAATGATGTGTGTAGTGTGTATCAAAATTGTCTAATGAATCGAGTGCATTCACTGCACTCTGAGTTGCATGAATGAATAAAAATTAGTTCACAATTTAAGTTTGTTTCATTACAGTCTTTATAAAAATACATACCAATAGTCGCAACAGACAACTCATATAAAGTAATCGGTGTAACAACTTTTCAACTTCCAACCGATTTCGGCTAAATGGAAATCGAAAAAAGTGAGACGCAACTTCTGGCAATCAATGGTCCACAGAATCGCATTAGAATTCAATATAAACTGAAGGCGAACTATTCATCATCATCATATCGCCTGTCTCCAATCCTTCAAATTGTTTCCCTTTTGAATATTTAACGAAATTCAATTTGACGATGTTAATCAGGCAAAAATTGTTCATCAACGTGGTGCGCATGTTCTGAAAATGGTTCCCTTCTATATTCTACGTTTATTTGCTGTCACATCAAATATATATTTGTATACCATATATTTTCGTTTCGATTTTCGTGTGTCAATTTTCTTTCTGAAATCACAAACCTAATTCAAATATAGTAATTTTACGCAAACACATGCATTCGACATGTCTTATGTAGTCTCTGTAAGCGACATAACAACAACAAAATTATTCCTATCGAATGAGCTATAGGCCAAAATTATCTGGATAAAAAGCTCCTCTAATTTAAAGATTCACAGACCTCTCTAACAACCAAAAAAAAGGCAAAATTAAAAAGAAAACAATTTCTGATTCTTAAATCTACGTTTTCACTTGAATTTCTCGTGAATAACGGAGATCTGCGAAAAATTTTCATATCGAGTGGATATCTTACGTGATACTATGTTTTGGTAAACAATAAACGAAGGCAATTTTGCCAATCGAATGAAATCGATCGGAATTGTTCGTTTTTTTCATTTATTTAGTTGTAAATTTAATGGGATATTTCAATTGATTTGTTTGTTATTCGGCTTAATGGCCGAAAGTGTGATGATTGAGATTTTTGTGCAAATGTTCCGTCCATATTGTTTGTGTAGTTGATGTGTTGACGAAATAAAATGGAATAACATGCTGATTGAATGGCATGGAAAAACTTGTATATTGTGTAGACATCAGATTCAATAAATCTGTGAATTTTGAAAATCGGCTATCGCTTTGTGTCCAAAATCCAATCCCTAGTTGCTTTTCAAATACGCACACATTATAAGATCGTTATCGTCTCGACATAGATTAAATCATCCACTAAGAATAGATACAATATTCTACAATAAATATGCTAGACAAAGTACAAAATACCATATAAACGAATTTACAGAAGATAAAGAACAAACGCGCATCGTTTATGTGAAAATTGAATCGGCGAAATAGAAAAATTGAAATAGTTTTTTTTTTTCATTTCATGTGGAGTGTATGTGTATAGTGTACATTTAAGACGTTTCTGCATTTTGAGAAGCAAAAGCAAAAAAAAAAAAATATCGATCAAATTAAAATGGATTGTGTTCATTTGCCCATTCCAGTTTCTCCATTTTTCCATCAAATACGAATGTGATTGTATGATGTGTAATTCACAATTAGACTCTTCAGCTATTCTTACATAAATTCTCAACACACAAAGTAAAGTAGCATCTCCCATTGAATCCACCATCCCAATGACAAATACACACACGCGAAAATAATCCATTTCTAATCACAAAAACACCGAATCGACTGAGTTGAGTGTCATTTGCACATCATTCATAAGTGAATTTTCAATAAGATAAAAATTTTTATATACAATGTTAATGCAAATTCCCTATTTTGTGTACTAGACATAAAACGCCCAGTTTTGCAAACAATGAATATTGAACATGGGCACTTTGTGAATCTTTTGAGATTTGTCAATTTAGACGAGTGGATTTTGGAATTCTATTATTATTCATGATCAACAATAATAATGATAATGTTCATTTGTAATTCAGTTTAGTCATCGAAAGTATTTCATTGCAAAGAATATATATTGTTGTGATTATAAATGTATGTATAATGTGATTGTAAATGTATAATATTTATATTTTTGTTTGTTTGTTTTTTTTTTTTTTGTTATTTTAACAAGCAGCACCACGCAATGATTGTTCCGAATTGAGCAGCAAATAAATCTACAACCTCAAAACATGTGGTCAACATTATAAGCATAAACGAAACAACGCAGCAACAGCTAAGTTTTCATCATTTGCTGACTTTTCGTCGAGAACTTCATCATCATGTTCACATAAAGAGGCAAAGTTTGCCAGGGCTAAAATTCATTGTCAGGAGAATACAGAAGAATCGAAATTGGTGTAAATTTTTTTTTTTTTTTTAATCAAATTTGAAACAAACGAAAAACGAAAGTGAGCATCAAAACAGCGTATTACGAAATAAAAACGGCATATCAGGCAAAAATCCAACAAGCAAAAGTGGTTTAGTGTCATTTTTGGCACAGTATGTCGGTGAAGGTGAGTTCCTTACTCATCTATTCCAATTTTTGTAGTTTCCTTTTGAGATTATAAAGGATTTCAAGGAGAAATGGCTAAAATCCCGAAGCATAAATATTCAACATTGCGATAGCGTGCGCACTTTATTTTATAATAACATAAACAAATGAAATTTTTTATTGAAACAGATGACACGCTATAAGCAAGCTGATTTCGCCGATGAAGATACTAGTAGCATCGGTTCAAGGTCGATCAATTTGAATGAAACCACAACAATACCGTCAATGCACATACGATATCATACGGCGCATGTAAGTCTCTTGTGGATTTATCATCATTATTGAATTACATTACAGTAAAGTGTCTATAAAAGTACTACCGCTATCTGAAGGAATCATTTTTCATTTGTGAAACCAATTCGCCGAGAAAATACTTTATATGGAACGCGAATGCGTTATCATGAATATAATTTTTTTATTTTTTGATAATTGATAAGATTTTTCCATTTCTAGGGCATCACATTATGGCGAACCCGAACCAAATTAGAAAAGTATTTAATTGTTGCTATTTTATCGTCAGTTTTAATATTTACAATATTATCATATTATCTAAAATCATCACCGAATGACCAAAATCCATTTGGATCGAGTAAGTGTCGTGCGTAAAATTAATTCGCAAAGAAAAAAAAAACCCAAACCGATTATAATCTAATTTCAATGTCTTGTTTTGAATAGAAACTTGCCTGAAAGAGCCATGCGTTCATGCAGCCAGCGAAATATTAAATTCAATTGATCAACACGTGAATCCGTGCGAAGATTTTTATGCATTTGCATGTAATAAATGGATAAAAAATAATCCAATACCAGATGGTAAATCGATGTGGGGAACATTTGGTAAATTGGAGCAACGCAATCAATTGGTGATTAAGAATGTACTTGATCGTCCTGCAACGTCATTCCAATCGAAAGCCGAACAAAAAGCAAAACTTTATTACGAATCATGTTTAGATGAGGATGAAACAATTGAAAAATTGGGCGCCCGACCAATGTTACAATTGATTAAAGAAGTTGGCGGATGGAATGTGACAAGTTCATCGAAAGAACCATTTTCCGCAAAGAATTGGTCATTGGAAATGACATTGAAAGTTTTACAAAACAAATATAATATGGGCGGATTGTTTGGTTGGTTTATCGGTGAAGATGATCGAAATTCATCGCGACACGTTATTCAAATTGATCAAGGTGGCTTAACATTACCAACCAAGGAAAATTATCTGAATAAAACGGCACATGAAAAAATTTTGGCCGCCTATTTGGACTACATGGTAAAAGTGGCCGTATTATTGGGTGCCAATGAAACTGAAGCAACACGACAAATGCAAGCTGTTATTGATTTTGAAACAAGATTGGCCGAAATAACTGCATCACCGGGTAAAATATCAATTTTTGATCTCAAATTCTTTATGTTTTTTTTTTTTTTTTAAATTACAAATTTATCATTTATTTCAGATGAACGACGCGATGAGGAACTATTGTATCATCCAATGACATTGAGAGAACTTCAAGATATGGCACCGGTGATTGATTGGCGAGCACATTTTGAGGATGCTCTACGAATTGTTAATCGTAAAGTGACCGAAAAAGAACGAGTTGTGGTTTATGCTCCTGAATATTTGACGAATTTAACAAAAATCGTTCAGGAATATAATGCAACCGATGATAAAAAAATGTAAGAAAATGTTACAGTTTAGGAAATGATCAAACGATTGATGCGAAGATTATTTCTCGTTTGTGTTTTTTTTTGTCTAAATTTCGCTAGTGTTCTCAATAATTACCTGGTTTGGCAAACAGTTCGTGGTTTTACATCGTGTTTGTCGAAACCATTTCGTGATGCATATAAAGGTTTGCGCAAAGCTCTCATTGGATCGGATGGTGGTGAAGAACCGTGGCGATATTGTGTATCCGATACGAATAATGCCATCGGTTTTGCCATCGGTGCGATGTTTGTACGTGAAGTATTCGACGGCGAAGCCAAACCTCAAGCCGAAGATATGATCAATCGTGTTCGCATCGCATTCAAGGAAAATCTTAAAAATTTAGATTGGATGGACGCGGAAACACGTCGTTTGGCTACGGAAAAAGCTGATGCCATATCAGATATGATTGGATTTCCGAATTATATATTGAATTCGCAATTACTTGATGAACGCTACAGAGACTTAAATGTCGTCAAAAATGGCTATTTTGAAAATAATGTTCGACTTAATGTGTTCAATTTGCGGAAAAATCTCGAAAAACTCGATCAACCGGTTAATAAAACAAGATGGGGAATGACACCACCAACTGTTAATGCATACTATACACCAACTAAAAATCAAATTGTTTTTCCGGCTGGTATTTTGCAACTGCCATTTTATGACATTGAAAATCCAAAAAGTTTGAATTTTGGTGGCATGGGCGTTGTTATGGGCCATGAATTAACGCATGCATTTGACGATCAAGGTCGTGAATATGACAAACATGGTAATGTCCGAACATCGGTCTAAAGTCCAATTAATAAAAAATATCTAATTTAATTAAATTATATTTAATTAAAAATTTTTTTTCAGGAAATCTTCATCCTTGGTGGAACAACGTCACCATCGAGCGTTTTAAAGAACGTGCCAATTGTTTTGTTAAACAATATAATCAGTACAGTATTAATGGAAAACATTTGAATGGCAAACAAACGTTAGGTAATTTTGATATTGATACATTATTGTCCTTTCATTTTTTATCAATTTTTTTGTTATTGTTTATTTTTGAATAGGTGAAAATATAGCTGATAATGGGGGCCTGAAAGCTGCATTCAATGCCTATATTAAAACGAATAATATCAACGATGTTGACACACTTCCGCTGCCCGGTGTTAATATGACGCATCGTCAACTATTTTTCGTATCATTTGCTCAGGTATGGGATTAATTGAATTTCCAAATATGTATATGTTTTGATTGTTGATAATGTGTTTATATCTCCAGTGTTCATGAGTATCATAATTATAATAAATAAATTTATATTTTTGTGTTATATAAACAGGTATGGTGTTCATCGGTGACGGATGAAACAACCAATTTACAAATTGAAAAAGATGCACATTCACCACCAAAATTTCGCGTTATCGGCCCATTATCAAATCTCCATGAATTTTCCAAAGAATTTCAATGCCCGTCCGGAACAAAAATGAATCCAACAAAAAAATGTGAAATGTGGTAATATGGATTTTAATTCGCACATGTTGTATTGTGCTGAGCCGAATATTGCATTTCGTTTTTTTTCTCTCGCGATTGCATATCGTTTTACGTGCGTCTCGAATGGAACAGTTACCATTGAAATCTATGAATTTGATTAGGACTTGTTGAAAGCTTACTTTCTGTGAAAATCGATCGATATAAATAGTTATTTATTTTGATTTTAATTCATTTATGTTTTGTAAATGTTAAATTTTAGTTATTCACCGTTATTTACCAGACAAAGAAAAACCAAATGATTCTGAAGACTTGTTATTTTATCTCTTCCCCGTTTTTGTTGCCAAATAAATAGGAAAAATTAACAGAAATTCTTCCCGCCGGGAACCACAAAGACCCCATAACCCATTCCCATCGATTTTAATCGTCAATTACAATCAGCCAATCAAATTAGAATTATTTTCAAAATGTTTTTTTTTGTTCTTCTTTTTTCTTTTTATATTTTTGCATTGTTTGATGTTTTCGAATGATGATTGTATCCAATCCAAACATTTAATGTGATCGCTAACAATTTTCAGAAACATTTTTTCACTTGAGAATAGAATGGCAAATATTTTTATCAAGCACAAAATTATACATATAAATAATATAAAATACATTTCGCTATGCCTGCGGTGCGTTTACCAAGTGAGACAAAAAAAAAGAAGAAAATATTGAATATCAAATGAAATCAAAACAAAAGAAGAGTCGACGGACGATATAAATACCTAAAATAATGAGAAAAAGTCGTAAGATTAAGTGTGTATGCGTACTTGTATGTTTGGAAGGGGTGTTTGATACACCAAAAAGCTAAAAAGTTACAATCAGTTCGTCCCAAATCAAAGCACAAAAACTACTAATATTTATATATCCAACTAACCAAAATGGTTTAATCAAATTCAACGCTTGTAATTTTTATTTTTATTTAGAAAATCTCACATCCAACATCCAACCAAAATTCAAGCGCCCAAGACACATGTGATCTTGTATTTGAAACCTATGAAATCATTCAATTTTAATAAACAACCATTTAAAAAACAAACAACACACTTCTCTTCAATTATCTTCAATTATTATTATTATTATTATTATTATGATTTTTATGGAATTGTAATTTTGTTGTTTTAGAAGTTATATTAAAATTCATAAACATCATCATCGGTGGCATCACGTTCATTTTTACTGTAATACAATGGTAAATCGAACCATTGATAACGTTTTGGTTGCGATTCATCTAAAGTATAGTGAATACAACGATGCAAAAAAATCTCATCATCGTATTCATCACAATTAATGATTGGTTTATCATCGTGATAGCAATGATTACGTAGTGTAAAATACATGCGACCAATTCGATTCGATGTGCTAGAATTAATGTCACGTAAGCATTTTTGGAATTGATGATCACAATCGCAATTTAAAACGGTAAAATAATCGCGATTGGTGAGATTATATTTGGATTCACCAGCCGGAATATTATCACAGTGATCATGATCCCGGCAGCATTTATCGACATCTTCATGTTTGCCCAAATCATCATAGTTTGCGGCCGTATTTCCGGGACCACACCATCTGAAATGCGATTCAGTTTGATTTTTTATTATCCTAGACGTGTTTAATTTGAATTATAAAAGTGAAAAATTACTTGGTTCCTTATGGAATGCAAAAAAAATGGCAATAGGAGTTGCGTTCAAGTTGTCCACACATGCACACACACACACAAAAAAAAATGAAAAGATTTGTCAAATTTTGCTTTCAGAATATTATTGCCCAGTACTCTACCTGGAACCGATAGATTTATCCGCCCTTGACCACTTTGCTGGAGTTCTTCATCGATGTCATTTTTTGTTAAAAACTTCTTCGAATTTTGAACTAAAATTTTACTGTTGACTAACAGAAACTGATTTGTTAGGGAAATTATTACTAGAATCAATAAAATTGACGACATTTTGTGCGTTTTTTTTTTCGGTTTGAACACAACACTTGGAAAACTTTCTCATGCAGAAACACTGTATGCAAAGTATTCGAAAGTGAATTCAAAACTAAAGGGGACATCGGCGAATTGCCACACATTTATTGCATTTTAAAAGAGAAAAAAAGGGTTCGAAATGTTTGATATTTTTGGAATTGGATCAAAATTGATTAAATGACTGCACCGAATGAATAATAAAATCGAATTTAATGAACATTTCGTGATGAAAATTAAAATGTGATTCCAAAACTTTATTATTCGGCAAAATTTCCAAATTTAAAGACATTCATTTCCTAATTCAGCGGATTCAGTTGGTGATAGTTCATCGCATAGAACTCTTTTAAATTCACGAAGAGATCGCCATTGTTTGTTGCTGTCAAAAACCTGAAATTATTCGTTTAAAGATAAGAATGGTTTTGTGGTTTTGCTTAATGGAATCAATTGTACGTTGTACGTACACCGTTATAAACAATTGTTGGAATGAATGACGGATAAGGCTTGGCAATCTGATGAGTTTGTTGCTCATCTTTCAATTGTAGCTCGACACCTTTTTGTCCGGTTGTGCAATTAGACACCACATCATAAGGAACGTTGACCGATTCAGCACACTTTTTAGTTCAAACATTTAATAGTTTTAATGAATAATAAAAACAAAAAATAGAACAATAGAAATTAAACTCATTGTTAACATGAAAATGTTTGCCCTACAAACCTTTTGACCAGTATATTCAGCGTTCCGTTTCATTTGACACGTGACAAATTTCACTTTCGCATCTTGATCATTAGTTAAAGCATCTAAAACGCATGATTGCATACGATTGCCTGTACATTCGGCTGGCCCATGTTGACAATAAAACATTGCACCATTTCTTTCGCTCTGATCCAAAAATGGGATGGAATAAAATTAAATGAAATTTAAAATGAATCTGAATATGGAACTCGGAACACATCACCATACATCAAACTCACCTCAGATTTTCCGAATGGCACGAATAGGACGTCAATGAATTTCTTGAATTTTTCATATTCTGGTTCAAATTGATTTGTTATGAATCTCATACTGTCCGGACATAAAGATTCATAATAAATTGCAACTTGCAGCTAACGAACAAAAAAGTGTTGTTTTTTTTTCTTCAAAATTCCAGAATTCTGTTTTCAAAAATCGTTTATTTTTACAAACCTTATTCGTTGCATTTTCAGCACGTTGCGGTAATGGATCCGTTAAAATAGTTTTGATGAACAATATAAAAATTACTATCGATATAGGATTGAACATGGTGCTATTCGAATTGAACGTTTATTCTGATGAAATTGTGACTGAACGAAAACAAGAAACAAATTGCAACTGACTGAATTTGTGATCAAGGTCTCTTTAAATCAAGGTCTTTTTAAATGAAATCAAATCGGGCTTTGTTAACTTTTAATCAGTTAATCGTTTTACTCTCCATATCTCTATGAACTATATGTACGTATTTAAACAACATTCCCGGATTACAGTTTTTTTCTTATCAATGTTATGCGATATGACGCCTACATTCATGTTTTATAGTCAGAGATAACAACATATTTTTTTCCAAATGAATGTCCAAAGTTTTATTTTTGAAGAGAATATATTGAATGCCATTAAACGTCAGGAGATAGTTATTATTTATTATCGTACATTGCTCACAGCAGGCTTAAATCATCAAGCATGTGATTCGAACAATATGCACCATACATACAAAAACGTATAGGCTCCATGACTTAATCTGTGTACTGTGTGGCAAGGCTCATTGATTCTTGTGCATCTTATAAAATATATCATCATGAACTTTTGAATGAGGTCGGCTCGAAACCTTTGTTATGAAGTGAAAAAAGCAAAATCCATTTTATTGACAACAATCGCAGAAATTTGAAAAGTCAATGAATCGACACACATTATATATTTTATACAAATAAAGAATATCTGTGATAATTTTGTTACCGGACCATTTAACTTCCGTACTCGATAATGTTCTATACAAAAATAAAAAATTTCAAACGTATCGATGTTATTATTGCGCTTTGTTTTGGCACTTTTTTTTTTTCTTTCGGTAACAATTTCTACATCAGTTTGCGATATTGTTCAAAATTCGAAAAAATTCCGTTCCATTTGTTCTTCCGTTTAAACAGCAAAATATGGGCAAAGTTACCTTGAACACACACGTGCATGTGCCAGATAAAACTTTATAACTGTAAATGCGTTTGAAAAGTCGAAAAAAAAGAGCAAAAAAAAAAATAAAAAGGAAAAACAAGAAGAAAACAAAAACAGACAAAGCAATGCAAAGCAGAAGCTACAAGAAAAGAGTCCGATTCCAGCATTTCATTCATTTGAATAGTTGATATAAACTTGATTAAACGTTTTATTTTAAACTGGTTCAATTTAAACTTTATCGTAATTTGCATTAATTTCGGCAACTTAGTTTAACGTTGACACGTAGTAAAAAATGGGCACATAATTGTGATTCATATGTAGAATGGAAACGATGACGACACGATAATAAATTAATGTGCCAAACAATTGATAGTTTCTTACAGTGAAACTTCAAAGTTGCTAACATAAATTATTCGAAATTCATATTCATGCCCCGGGAGCAATGGCCATAATAAGACAGAAACTATTCATTTGAAGCTACAGCCCCAACTCCGCGCCTGACCAACATTGTCTGTCGAATGACGAATTTCGGTTAAACTCAATTTCTATTCAAGCGTCACAAACTCCTTCACATCGAAGTTTGACTGTACTCGAGGACAACAAACGGCTTACGAGTAGATAAATTTTTTTACAACAATAGACCGACCGTTTTTGTTTTACATTCGGTAAATGGAGTAAAAGCGTGCCTGTTTTGTATGGCGCGCACACAATAATTTAATTGAAAATGAAGAAAAGACCAAAAAAAAAAAGAAAAAAGTCGCTGAACAATTAAAAAACAGAAATTGAACAGAACAAAACCGCACAAAACGCTTGTTCACTATTTTGATTACAATGATTGTTATTGATGTACTCTTTACTGTTTTACGATGTATTCTATTCTCTGATTTTCTTTCCCTCTCTCTCTCTCTATCTCCATCTGTCTTTCATTAGCACCGTCAATTACCTTGTGTCTCTGATCAAATTAACCGATAACAACAATTGTATTGTGCTCTAATGTCACATTTTTAATATAAATTCAATAACAAACAACGGCAGCAAAAACAATGACAAAATACATGGGAAATTGCATTCGAATCACCTCTGAACCGCTCCCACATTTGAAACGAAAGAAGAAAAGAAAAGAAAAAAAAACCGATTTCGATGGCAAAATGATTGATTTGACTGTTGTTCCGCGGCTGATGAACCCATACAGGTAATCTAAAGTAATTTGCATTTCATGGAACTTTATTCTTGATTCAATGCAATAACAATAGATTCAACCGAATTCGGTTTATTTTGTCATACGCTTTGCGCCATATATTCATAGTTCACCCGTTAAGTGAACGTCACATCATGATCATTTCCTGGTTATGCGTGCCACACATATTTTCATATGGGTGAAGAGAAGCAACGTCATACGAAAGAAAAAAAAAAGAAACACACAAATATATTTAGCTAATACGAAAGAGGGAAATATGGAATATGGAATGGCCATGCTCTGGCAAAAGAGAATCGCACAAATGTTTTGATTCAAGTTTTAGGCGAATTTCGTCTATGGGAATGGAATGAAGGAAGAAAGAATACGAAAAGTTGTGTTTTCGTTTCACAAATTTTTTTTTTTTTCTTTTTTCATTATTTGGTACGTTCGTAAGCACATTTTTCATTCCACAATATGTGAATTCGGTGCTGTATATAAACAAAGGAGCCCTGGCTGCTGTGCGCAAACTTCTGAAGTACTTCGTGCTAGGTTAACATATTATTTCGGTTTGGAATTATTCGTAATTTGCCATGTGCATGTGAACGATTGAAATAAAATAGCAAGACAACGTAAGATTCATGTTTGTTTGTTTTTTTTTTCGTTGTTGATGTTGTTTTTGATTTTCATTTTCTTATGAGTAGTAATAGATGCAGACAAAGATTGAATCATAAGTTAGATTTTTGATTTATGTAATTGGTGATTGCATTACAATTTACATTTGTTCCGTGTTCGATTTTTTGGCTGTCTTTGTTGTTGTTGATTGTGCGAATTTTTCTAGCCCGCCACAGTTTCAGACGAACACTCAATTTTTTGCAAAAGTAATTTTTCCATCTCGGTCAAATCGTAACCGTTAAGACAAAATGAGTGTTATATAGTCAATAGTCATATCTATAAATTGAGGAGAAGGCCTCTCGCTTTCATTATATGTAATGTAAACAAATTTCAATTCAAAAGTACAAAAACCAAATTAAAAAACTTATCCGAGCAAATAGCAATAATTTAAATGATTCGTTTAACACCTTCGAGGGATAAGATAGCATTGGGAGAGTGAAAAAAGGAATAATATCATACAAACACAAATATGGCCATGTGCTAATAGAATATTCTTTGTTTTTGAATCATTCATTCATCAATTGACTTGGCTTGAATACAAATCGGGTGAAAAGTTTTACAGCAATAACAAATAATAACAGCAATAAAAAGTAAATAAATTTAATTGTGAGAATGTTAATAGACATAAGTATGTAAATACGAATTAATCGATCATGTGGTGTTAGCTGCCACTTTGACCGTGAATTGTTAGATAAACAACAAAAGGAAACAGCTGGTGATAAAATAATCGATTGACTCATAGTTCCTGAATGATCGAATCTTCTTAGCTCAATCTCGTTTTTTGTTTAATATCCGTAGAAGAGCCGCAGCCTCTTATCCAATCAAATAATTATTCAACGGAGCAAATGTGCTAATAGAAGCAAAAACTGATCTGAGCAGCCAAACAAACAACCGCAACCAAAATGCATTCTCATCGTATGTCATTTTCCATCATTATTTGTATCATTGTTTATCAATGGTTTCTGATATCTCTTATCGAAGCAAAGTAAGTTAAATAACGTTCACATCCTATCGATCAAATGAATTAAATGAATAAATTTCTAAATTTAAAAAACCACACACACACACACACACACATATAGGCCTTTTAGTATATACTGGAATATTCCATCGTTCATGTGTCAAAAATATAAAATGCCCTTATTCAATGTCACCGAAAAGTATGGCATTATTCAAAATCAAAACGACGCATTCCGGTAAACACATCACAAATTTTTTCCATACACTTTTTGCCGACCATGAATGTCAGATTCATGCTCTTTTTTTTTTTTTTGTATTTTTATTTTGTTTGTTACAGTGGTTCATCGATCTCGATCTTATACGATCCGGGTAAATTTCCTGCATTGTTAAAAAATTCATCGTCAAATGAATTGTATCAAAGAAATGGCGGTGTACCGCAACAAGGCGATCTAAAAGAACATTTAACGGTTTTTCGTAAGCACATTGATGAACTTATACCGGATTCAAACAATGATGGTTTGGCTATAATTGATTTTGAATCATGGCGGCCAGTTTATCGACAAAATTTTGGTACATTGCAACCGTATCGTGATTTATCAGAGCAAATCGAACGCCAACAACATCCATTCTTTCCAAATGGTCGAATCGAATCGGAGGCAACAAAACATTTTGAAGAATCTGGACGCAATTTTATGGAAGCATCCATTGAAATGGCTAAAAAAATGCGTCCAAAAGCTAAATGGGGCTATTATGGATTACCGTATTGTTTTAATGGACGAACAAATGCAATTGAAGATTGTTCACGTGAAGTTCAACGTGAAAATAACAAGTAAGTCACTTATTCATTTATTGCTTGCTCAATGATAAAAATCATTCAAACAATGATGCAACACAATTTTCCATAGAACTCAATGGATTTATGATTCATCAGATGTAATTTATCCATCGATTTATATGAGTGAGCAAATAAGCCAAAATGATCGTGTGAAAATGGTACGCGGTCGTCTTAGGGAATCAATGCGTTTGTCAAAACGATCACGTAATGCTCAAAAACCAAAAGTTATTGCCTATTTTCGATATGTTTTTACGGATACCAAGCGTTTCATTGGTCAAAAGGATACATACGATGCAATACAAACGGTTAAAAGTTCAGGCGGTGATGGAGTCATACTTTGGGGAAGCTCATTCGATTTGAACACAAAGTATGTTTTTTTTATAGGTTTAATTGATTCCACAATTTTAATGAGTTCATTTTTCAGAAATAAATGCACAGAGTTCAAAAAATATTTGGAGGATATTTTGGGACCAATTGCACAATCATTTCAACCCCGGTACACTGTCAATAATCTTTGGTATGACTAGAGACATATAAAATGCTGGATTCATCGATGAAACAGATGGCCAAATTCCGCCGGTGGCTATCCAAAAATCCTTAAAGGTTACCCAACTCGGAACTAAATCGCTTACCGTTAGTTTTTCGAATGTGATATTTAATATTTATTAACAAA
Organism: Mayetiola destructor; assembly: GCA_000149185.1. Classification (NCBI taxonomy): domain Eukaryota; kingdom Metazoa; phylum Arthropoda; class Insecta; order Diptera; family Cecidomyiidae; genus Mayetiola; species Mayetiola destructor. The sequence goes on along the minus strand of GL501538.1, from coordinate 286,079 downwards.
ACAGATTTTTTTAATTTTTTTTTCTGCATACTTTTGGCCTAGTCAGCTAAATGTATATGTCATGCTTTTCTAACCCGTTACCCGTTACCACGTTTGTGATATTTTTACTCTTCATTTCGTACAAATAAAATCGTGTGAATTTAAATGAATAAAATGAATTAAGTCTTATTTAATGTTTTCGGATCACACTTGAATACAAAATATTCAACGTAACGGCATCTTTCAAGTTGCCATTGAACTGACAAACTTTGTCATCAAATTAGCTAAATATAATACAATCCAACCAATTTGTCACTTTTATTTCGAGATAATTTCCTTTTCTTTTCGTGTACATCGTCTTTGGTTCTATTTTCGGATCAAATTTTTCGGCTAACAACTCAATGATAAACGCCATCTGTGATGTCGCCCATGAATTGACAAGCTTTCACAACAAATCCCCATTGAGAAAGACCTTTAAACTGAATTCAAATGGAAAGAGAAAGATTTATATCCTTGTTCTCTTCCCATGGAAGAACTTCTGAAATGTCGTACGTTCGATTCCATGTATGATGCAATGTGTTTTCCGATTTGCTTCTTCGAATTCCGGCAAAAAATGCACACAAAGAACTCTAAAGACCGATAGGAATATACATTGCTTAGGACCTTACAATGTTAGTTTATGTGAAAGAAGTTAAATGTAAGATGTGGAAAACAAAGTGTAGAAAAGAGTCTTCACATGAACTCAACATCACAACAAATTTTGCAATCGCGTATAAAACAATTTTTTTCGTTTGTTTTTGAAACGAAGAAAGATCTTTCTAATGATTTTTGGGCGAGCCGCATTAACTGGCATCGCATGATGGGATTCCAAAACACTATTAAAGAAAAATGGTCATTCAAATATTTCCAAAGAAAAAGTTTTGTATTGGAAACCTACCGATCAACATGGAAGACCGCTATCTCCGCATTCTGGCGTTCACATTCAGCATAAAATGATTGATTCGGGAGATGGCTGTTCATTACGTTTCATCCTGGTGGATTCACATATGATTTATGAAAATATTTCCAAAATAGCTTATATAATAATGAACTATAAACAATAACTTTAACTTCAGTGAAAAGTGGCCAAAAATCTAATCGGACACAAATTTTATTTTGGTACCTTTCGTTGCTCTTGAAGCCGTAATTTGTTATCGAAATTTATAGTTTCTATTATTGTCAATAAGGTTACGAAAAAAATGCCGGCGCTCAATATCGACTCACCTCGTAAGCTTTTCATATTCTATTTAATAATGAGTACTAGTTGAGCTGTGATCAAAATAGGCCTATTCTTATTGATTTAAAATCGAAAGCTGATCAAATAGAAGCTCTTTTCGCTTTGAAGTCAATTGAGCTTGCCTAATTCAATTAAAATGTTGCAATACAATTTCTACAAGAGTCTGTTGTCTGTCTGGCCCGTAATTGTCTATTTATTGAGATAAATGAGTTTATTAAATTTTAATAAATAAATGTTCTGCTACAAAGAAAAATGTCATCATAATTTATCTTCAATGTTGTGACCCGGGTAAATGATATCATGTGGAGCTTTCTTTTTCATGCAATCACGTACAGTATTCAAAATAATTGCAAGACGTCTGTCGATTGCTTCGTAAAATGGTTCCCATAGAATTGGAGCAATCGGATCAGATGCTAATGACTCTTTCAAATATTGTGACAAATATTTCGGTCCATTGTGAAATCTGTGAAAAGACCACCATTCCAACAGAATTTATTTAAAAAAAATGAGTCAAATACAAATTTACCTGAGCAGAGTATCGAGTGTTGATTGACGAATCATGCAGCATTGTGTGACTGGCATTAAAATTGATTTTTCATCATTAAAAGGTTCACCAAAGCCACGTCCTATTCGAATAACATACAAATTAGCACAAATAAATTGTAAAATTTGAACAGTTCCCATATACCGTTATCATAATAAACTGTGAACGCTTCATCCCCTAAAATGCTTCATTCAATGAAATTGAAAAATCATTAATTGGTAATGCCGGCGATTTATTGAAAAAAATATTTGACAAAATTTACTCGAAATATCCAAAATGATGTCGATCCATATTGCCGGAAAGGAAATCAAAAATTGACAAATCCATCAAGTCCAACAGTCGACGGCCCTTACTGAAACGTTCATCTTTTTTTACCTATGTCGATTATCGAGTGGTTTTTTTTTGGAAAAACTATCTAAAATCGATGGCATCAAACCTACCCTTTCGCAATAATTAAGATCCAACTCCCATTGTGCTTTTTTGGCAACGTTGTACGATCTTCGCCATGGATGTCGTCTCATCTACAAATAAAACACTCATATAATTCCAGTCATTATGTCATTGTGAAATCACACAACAAACCATGAGTTGAACATTAAAGTTGGTTGGATAAAATGACATGAAAGCATTCTATCAAATTAAATAAAAAATTCCGAATAATAAATCAATACGATTCAAATAAATTTTGTCATTGGTGAAATTGTACGTATATAATGTATTTTGATCAATCTCAATTTACCTCAAGCATATCATTTTTCGCACAAATCGGATGATATGGATCACAGTAACGTCTACAAATACCATAAAAGCATAAATTCGAATCCGGTTGTGGCGACATAAAAAATGTTTGCTTAAATTGCGGTTCGGAAAGTTCATAAATTTCAGTGGTAATATTCAATGAACGGCCTGTCACTGGCGTAACACGCCGAAATCCTAATAATCTATTCAATTCAATAACAGTTTCATATAATATTCATTTCGTTAGCAGGTAAACATACTTGTCCAAGTGAAAAGCGGCAATTTCCGCAGTGTGACGTTCATAGTCTGCATAATAGATATGATTGGGTAATGTTAAAGTGTCTCGTGAAAATCTGTTGAATATATAAAAATTACATTCAGATTGTATTCAAAATTATTTCAATTCGCTCTTTATTATTAATATTATCATTTGGATAACCTCATTGGTTTGACCAACGTCGATATTCCACTTTCAAAATCAATTTTCATTTTTATTTGTGTTCCGCCCTCGTGCTGATCTATACTCATATAAAAATGGCAATCATTATATTCTTTGCATATCCAATTTGTGCCAAAACATACCAACACTCTTGATTTTTCCGGTGGCCATTTCATTTAATATTTCACCGAGCATAATTGAATTTTCAGAATACATTTCGTTCTGTTTTATTTCCAAATTGAATCGATCCAAAATTGTTAAATTGCTGAAAGAAACCTTTTGAATGAATCAATATTTAACTTTAAACAAGTTTTACGTGCTAATTGCTGATGAATACCTCGAATCATATTCAACTAAATCGCTGAGTGCAAGAAATTCTGGTTTTGTATTGCGTTTCGGTAATTGTGACTTTTTGAATGCAATATATTTGCTGGCCTCGTGCAAATCCTGGAATAAATCTTTTCTTTTGAATACGTTCTGGATATTGTCTGAGGACCGTGTGCCGAAGAATTTTCGAAGCTTTTGGATGTTTTGAAGCCTAGAATGAAATTATTTGAATGAGACTTCGCATGTGAATGCTCATTTTGATTTGGCTTACCCAAATCTATTTTTCGATGGTTCCGAAGTTAATTTTGATTTTTCGTTTTGTAATGACTGATGCTGCATTCCTTCGATAGTATTGGCATCATATTCCAATGGTAATGGTAGATAATCATTACTCACGTCAAAACCAGATTGTAAATCGATAATTAGATAAAGAGTTAAGAGCACCAATGCTACACCAAAAACTGTAGTAAGTTTATCCTTTGATAATTTTAAGCGATGTAACCGCACCATATTCCCTTCGGCCACAGATACCACAAATGAACTTATAAACTCAAGAAAAATTTCGTCTGAATGTGTACCCAGCAAAATCAATCCAACAAATCGGCTTGCAACGAATGTGGAAAAAGATGTATTGGCGAATTTTTTTTTGCAAATTTACAAGTCAACCGACTCAAATCTGTGTTTTAAATACCTCTTGAATGATTATCTTAATAAAATTTTGCAACATGTCTTTGTATTCTGCTGTCTCAGGCTTCAACTCTGCGTGCCCTCATAAAATATTCCGTCTGTCATTTGTTTATTCAGTCGGGGGAATATGAAATGCATGGTCTTAATCGCATCATGACGCATATTTAATGGTTTTTAATTTCGATTAGGAAATTTTCATATTGAGTGTATGACAATAACAGCTGGTGCCTGATGCCTGGATCAATGACTGTTCGGCTAATGATTTAGCTAGACGTTTGCGATATTTTTACTCTTTATTTCGTACAAATGAAATCGTGTGAATATAAACGAATAAAATGGATTAAGTCTTATCTATAGAAACATTTAATGAAACGGCATTTGTCAAGTTGCCATTGAACTGACAAACTTTATCATCAAATAAGCTGAATATAATACAATCCAACCAATTATGACGAGATAATTTCCTTTTCTTTTCGTGTACATCGTTTTTAATTCTATATTGGGATCAAATTTTCCCGCTTAAAATTCAATTATAAACGCCATCTGTGATGTCGCCAATAAGTTGACAAGCTTTCACATCATATCCCCATTGGAAAAGACCTTTAAGCTGAATTCAAATTTTTCGATTTCATCGAATCCGAAAAAATTCCAAATCGAAGATCACCAAAAAGTGATTTTCAAAAAATTGTTTGTTTTTGTTTGTTTCCAGAATTGAACGCAAAAAAAAATATTTCCAAAGAAATTAAAGTTGCCATTGAATAATTGATTTCATAGCAAACCTCAAATACATTAGAATTTCATGGAAAAAGAAAGAGAAAGAGTTACTTATACACACTACATATAACAATTGATGACGTTTGTTTGAATGTGTCAAAAAGGTAATTTGTTTGCAGCATATTGCCAAACCACTACCATCAACACGAAAGGAACATCGCGTGGAACAGTGAATGTATATTGGCCGGTTGGTTTGGCTGTAGCCTGTACGCATCAGTGAATATTTTTGCGTCGTTCGGTTGTTGTCAAATGTGAAACCAGTTGTTACAGCGATGTGTTGCGCTCAAGATTGTTTCAGAATGGAACGCGCGCGTTATTAAATGATAATCGCTGTATGGTGAACGAATGCAAAATACAAATTTATTGTTTTCATTTTATTTTCAAAAAAAAAAACAAGCCAAAAACAACGAATGAAAAAACTAATATAAGAGACAAAATAAACTCAGCATTTTAAAATTAAAAAAAAAAATTTTAATCCGATAATTGAGTGAATTGTCACACCTTGAACGAATTCAAATTCCAAATTTGGCAATACGAAATTTGAAATGTTTATTTTCAGTGAGATGATCGATGAACAAAACGTTCTGAGAAAGAGATAAAAAAAAAAAACAAAACAAAACAAAACATCAAATTCAGTGAAGTGTTTGACAAATTATAATGTCTTTATTGATTGATCTAAATTTTGTGACGATTGAATAAACTCGACTGAAGCATAAAAATTAATGAACGACGAAAGATAATTATGTTGGAATTTCTTTGCGAATCATAAATTGTAAGTATATTGGAGCGATGGTTTCAATGATAAAACCTTGTGTGGCAATGGTTTTATTTAAGTGAAATGAAAAAAATAAAAAAATTCTTTTTGGTCTTATGCTTAGGCCAGCTTAACGATGATCTGTACACCAAAAAAAAAAAGCAAACATATGACAACAATATTATTCAAGGTTTTAGAATTATTGTAACAAACATACGCCTGCTCTTCCATGCGATTAATCATTTAGGCAAACGAACGAATAAACAAAACCGATCAAACAAATATTTGTAAACAAATCGTCTCATCTCCAATTAGAATGAATTGCATAAAATCAAGCAATGTCAGAATTGAATCGTCAACACTTTTTTTGCCCGTTGATAAGAATTTGTTATTGATTCTGCGTTCGGATCAGAAGACAAAGACAATACGAATATGAAACGAGAGGAAAAAGAATTTATTTTCAAATTTAAATGAATAATTGTGTGATGTTGAATGAAGGCCGTAGTATTAAATGGAATTAAAGAAGGCGCATATATGTTGTGCCGCATGGAATATATCTATATCTATTGGCTTGGCATTTTACGTTTGGCTATATAAAAATCTTATGAAAGTGATTTCACAGCCGTTGCCATTGCTAATATACATTGCTTCGGTTGAGTAATATGATTAACAACAAACCATCATTGTTGCTCCGATCTACGAACTACGAAAGAAAAGTTGAACATTGAACTAAACACACACGCACACACCTAAACACTTATCCGTATGAATTTAAAAAAAAAAAAAACACAAAAAAAACAAAACGACAAAAAAGAATCGGCACAACAGCAGACAATATACATTATTCATTTGATCGGATTGCTATTTAAATTGTCGGCCGATTGTGCGAACAATAAACAACAAGTGTGTGTATGGATACATCATGAGATCTACTATATTCTAAATGATAAATCGGTCGATTTCAAAAGTGCACATTTCGAATTAAAATAAAACAACAAACAAAAACTTAATAATACGTTAATGTCTCGAAATGGATCCTTGATCGACCGAATAGATTTGGAATTCGTTTGTTTTTTGGTATTGTTTCGGTTGCTATTCTAAAAGAAAAAGAAACAATGTGATTTGCAATGTTTTATTCTTTCATCATCTTCCTTCATCTTCGTTCATTTTTCTTCATCCTTCGACCATATTGCAAAAGATTGAATAAATTCGATAGCTAGAAATGGATTCGTACAAAATGTGGCAAAAATAAAAACAGGCAAATGGGCAAGCAAGAAACTTCAAAAAAAAAAAATTGAGGAAAAAAATAAAACACCAAACAAACAAATAAAAGCCACAAAATGAATCGATGAATGCAAAGTGTTGTAGTGAACTGCAACAATCGGAACAACCTACATTTATTGTAAACTTCAAAAAAAAAAAATTGAGGAAAAAAATAAAACACCAAACAAACAAATAAAAGCCACAAAATGAATCGATGAATGCAAAGTGTTGTAGTGAACTGCAACAATCGGAACAACCTACATTTATTGTATAGTTTTTTCTTTTTGCAGTTTTGTATTCGGTTTGTGTGTTGTTGCTGTTTTATTTTCAATATTCCAATGGTTGATAAAACTTCCAAAGTGATCAAAAAATCAAGGTATCCAAATAAGTCAAGCGTATTTTGATGCAACATACTTGTCGGTACACATGAGATATGAGTCATAATGAGCCGCATGAAAAATGTATATGTATTTACTTATACATGAATAAAAATCGCATCGCGAATACAAAAAGTTAAAATTGAAAGAATGAAAGAAGAGGAAAAAATCCATAGAAGAACATCGAACGTAAACCGTAAACACAACGTCCATACCAAAATGGCATAGAAAAAGCAAGTGGAAATTCAGCTTGCGATGATTGTGGCATTATTATTATAGCTGGAAAGCGTCTGGTCTGGAATTGTAGAAAATAAAAAGAAAAACGATTCGATTTCGTTTTGCCAATTATTATCACATGTAATCTTTTTTTTTTTCTTCTTCTTCTTCTTCTTCTTTCCTTTCTTTATAATGTTTGAATTGCTTGAATCTTGAACCGTTCGTACTCGAATTGGACTACGGAATTGCATGCACAATGTACAAATCTCCGTTGTTGGAGTTTTGAATTTTTCTTTTTCTTTTTCTGTTTCTTTTTTGCTTGAATGTGTTTTACATTGTACATTTATTTCAATTTTTTTGCTGCTTCTGTTGTCCATTTTTGGTTGATTTGTTGCGATCAATTTTCTCCATAAGAAAATGGTCACATTTGCAAATGCAAGTTCCATTTGACTCTTTCGGAAAGTGAAATTTGAAATGTGCAAAGAAATGAGTGGTTGAAAATCGTGTGTGAATAAAATGAATCTATCACGATTACATTCTCTCTCTCTCTCTCTGTCTCTCTCCGCCTCTCTCTCTGTCCCTCTCTGATAATTATAAATCATCATTCATCATTGAAAACATTTGAAATTTAACGGACATAATTATTATTCAATTAATTGCATTGACATCCACTCAGTTTTAATGATTCCACGACTTCATCCTGTGCGAATGATTGCAGTGCGCTATATTGTTGAAATTTGTGTGATTGGTGCGCAAAAGAATGAATTTCCATTTCACATTCAATCAAACCAATATAGAATGACAGCCAAATAGGCACAGACACACACACACACACACACATGCACACACTAACAAACAAGCATACATGTATATTGATATTTGATGCCCATACCATCATAGCCATATGATGTGAAGGTGAATCCATATAATATACGGCGTGGAACGTTGGATGAGCAATTCGCGAGTACGCGCAGAACAAAGTTAAAAAAAAAGGTTTTCTTGTTGAAGACATATACAACATTTTATACGGTCAAAAATTTGAGAAATCAATGAAAGAATCGCTAACAAAAAAAAAAATCGAAAATTTTATTTAAGAATTTCGAAAAGAAATTGAAAAAGATATTGGATTTGGTTGATTGAGGGGAAATAAAAGAACATTTCGCAGAAAACAACAGTGTGTGTACAATGTACATGAATTTTTTCTAATCGAATTGATTAATGTGGATTTGATTGTTGTTCACATTTATTTTTGTATCGTTTTTATCTGTGGGAGAAAAATCGACACAAAGTTTTGTGAGTTTGACCGAATTTTTGGGTGAACATTTAAACGTGTATAATATTGAAATTAACGTAAGATTAATAGAGAGGATACGTGTTATGCGATTGCCGATCAAACGGTGTGTATCGTAAAATCGTTAAACTATCATTATAAATATAAAATTAACACCAAGTTTCTTTTGTAACGGAATAAAAATGATGAACGTCAGCGAGTCGGCCAAAGAACCACCGAAAAGAAAACAAGAAAAAAAAATACCCAATGAAAGTAATCCAGGCAATAATCGAATTCATTTCTGATTTTAATGTCTCGTTTTGCATTTATTATTATTTTGGTATGTTCGTTTCTTTCAGAAACTAATGCTTTCCTCTTAACGAAAAGTTCACCGACGTTCAACGACGTTCGTGCGAAATAAAAAAAATTCCGTTTGATTAACAAATGCCATACGTAATTATAAGCTGTTTTGATTCAAAATCCGATTAATAATATTGTTATTGGTCATTTTGATTATTATTATTTTATCGATTGATTTGTAGTGTTTTTGCGCCCATCGATACGCTTTGCACAAAAATAAATGAACAAAATATAAAGTATGTGCAATAAAAACAAATCAGCAGATAAGAAGAATCGAATGCAGAAGGAAAATTTTTTCGTTTTGATTGATTCAAAAAGTCAACGGTGTCAAGTGAATGTGTGTTCATATCTCTTTCATTTCATTACTTCAGCGAACGTGTCGGGTAATCTGTCGTCTGTCATAAATGTCAATAAACATAAAAAAAATAAATAATATCAATTCCAAGACGATTTCAATTTGTTGATATATATTGTTGTTAATCGGTTTGTTCTTTCTCTTTTATTTTGAATTTTCCTCAATGTTTTCCTCATTGTCTTAATCATTCTCATCAGTCGATCGATGTGGTGAATCGTGAATGCTGTGATTCTTGGTTGTGGTTTTTGTTTTGTTTTCTTTTTCGTAATTTTTTTTTTGCGCAAATGGAAACGAACTTGAAAATTCAAGTATCATTCAACAAAATGAGGAAATCGAAAGAGAACTGACAATAATTTTCTTATTTCTTATTTTTTTGTTTTTGTTTTGTTTCACAGTTGAATCAAAGTGCCGTTTTGTTTTCCAACTTCTAACCGAACAATTGTATTCGATTGCATACAATGAAACAAGTGCTTTATTAATTCTCTCTTCCAGCGCATTTTATTGTTGTTGGAATCGGTTGTATGCTTATTCGTCTATTCGTTTCGTTTTGTAAATTTTTCATCATCATCATCATATTCTTTTTCTTCTTCTTCTTCTCTCTTTTTTTTGGAAGCGAATTGATGGGCTAGAAATGGCATAGAATATTTTAATGAATTCGGAAAATAAAATAATTTTACCGTTTGTATGAAAAATTGGATTGAAAAGCCGTTGAAAAATCTATTTTGGAATTGTCGAAATGTGTTGTTTGAATTTTTATTTCAATAATATCGATTGTTCTTCCGTTTGTTTTTTGACCCCCTTTGTGCCCTGTGCCCATTACCCGTATACTGAATGAACAATGTACATGAAATTGTACGAAGTTAAGTTTCATTCAATATGGAATATTTCGACAGTTTTCATAGGTATATGTATTTATGGTATTGCCATTGCGTTTTGATGACATGGTGGTTCATTGTCCACATGCATGCATATAACTTCTGTACGTAACTGTCATAGTTCATTTGAAAGCCACTTGACATCAACAATTCCAATCGCTAACCGAGAAAATAAAAATATTTGGAATGAAAACGTAACGAAGCAAAACGAAACATTAATTGCTACATACACGAATCGTTAACATATGGACATATTCTCATCCCAATGAAACCATCCCATACTCCATATGCATTGGAATGACAAACAGAAGAATAAACAGCAAACAGGAATTAAATTCAATAAAACCAATCGATAGAGTTTTTGTTCAAAGTACATTCACTGACGTAATAATGTTGAAAAGGACACATACAGTCAACTGTTTTAAACGAAAACAAAAAAAATTAAAAAAAAATAAATAAATAAATAAATAAAAATAAATCCGTACAGACACCGAGAGTTAGTACGTTGAGTTAATGAAGAAAATTGACCTTCATCATACCATTTACGGCTGGAAATATTGACACCATGCATATTCAACGCTTAACGTCGATCGTGAAATAAATAAAATAGCTCATTTTTTTTTTCTAAGATGAATACATACATCATCATCGTATACAAATCAAAAATAAAATATAATTGATGGGCGCGCGTGTGAATTGAGTTAATATCCAATATCCAACATCCACATGGCTTTGGAATATGAATTTTATATAGTTTATTTTTATTTTTTCAAAAATGAAGTGAAGAGGAAGAAAGGAACGAAAAAATGTACGACTTAATAGTAATGTTAATTTGAATCGAAATCAATTCTTGAAATGTTGTGCACAATCTGATGTGACAATTATGGAAATAAACATCAATTTATTTAATTTGAATAAAAATGATGTGCATATTAGGCGAACGAATCGGATTTGTTTTGTTTTTTTTTTCATGTCTTTGACGCGTTAATTTCAATTTTGAATCTTTCATCAGCTCTCATTCCGATCATAGACATCATAATAACTTAAATCAACTAGATAGATGAAGGATTAGTAGTACTCTTTGATCGACATCAATCGGTAGTTGAAAGTGTGTGTTGGACACGCAAATGGATTTCGATAGGCCGAAAAATTCGGAAATAATACATTTGTTTATTTGAAATTGTTGTCAAGAGAAGAGGAAAAGAATTAGCTATGTAGTTCGATTGTTATTAGGTATCATTATGGTCGGCTGAACACTAGATGGTATGCGGCTTAAACAACTCGGTATATAAATAAATATAAAAAATGTCCATGACCACGGTCTTATCTGAGCAACATGAGTCACAGCAGTCAACATCATCACATCTTACGTTTGTTTTTTTTTTTTTTTATTTTATCGATTCTTCCATTTTGTTTTCATCTTCGACTTCCCTTTGAATCAAATAAATAATATCATTCACGCCCAAGCCATTGTCAAATCGGAACTGAAATCTATTGATCTTGACTGGAAGATTCGGTATCCAAATGAAATTAATTAATTCAATTGGCATGTGCCAAAAAAAAAAACAGAAGAAAAAGCAAAAAAAAACAACAACAACAGCACAAAATTGAAATGAACCAAGAGACGGAGTCAAGAGAGAACCATACAAAAGAAACATCTTAGAATCGATCAATAGCTAGTAATCGTATGCGGATGATGCAATTCCGTTTGGGCAAATATTGATCGAAAAAACATTTGCTTTTGTTTAGTGATTATTTTTTTTTCTCAGATTCTTTCGAATACTACATACAGATTTTGTGTAAAAATGAAGAGCTTTCATCGTTATTTGATCATATGTGATTAGAATAGCGGTTTTATATTACCATAACCCATAACCATTAATTTTCATCGATATATTTTTTTTAAGTCTGTGCCAAACATCCGTTGTATGGAATCGAAAACAAAAACAATTCAATCACTAATAATAATGCATAAAGAAGAAAGAAAAAAAAACATTTAGAATAAATTTTTTTTTTCTAAAAAATATGTCTCCTTGGCTGGTATGTTCTTTGTACACTCGTACATACTGAGTGGGCTGACTTGTTTTTTTCGAGGGCATCAGACATAAAACATTCCATATTTGCAATGAATTGCGTTTTATTTTGTTTGTGTGTGTGTGTGTGTGTTGTTTTTTTTGTTGTTGTTGTCTATCTTGTTTCTTCTTTATTTCGACCAAAAATCAATTTCCATAAATTTAGGCTTTTTCGTAGTTCAATTTTGGTTTTGATTTTAGAAAAATTCTAAAACAGCAAAATAATGCAAATCGGTCCAGAATATTCTCATTTGTAACAAATAATTTAATCGAACTTGAGCTTATTAATGTTATTCATTATAAAATTTATATTATTTCTCTTCTAAATGAGAGAGAGAGAGAGATAAGATGAAAATAGTTTGAATCAAGAATGAATCACAAACAAGTGTCAACCATGACTAATATGATTAATAAAATTATTGAATATTTTAACGCCACCGCTCGATGATCAAACAAATTGTTTAATTCTTTTTTTTTTTTTTGTTTAACGCTTATACGTAATTGAAAGCAATGTCATAAACAACAACAAAAAAAAAACCGAATGCTAGACATATGTGCACTAACTCAGATTATTATTTAGAATAAAAAAAGAAGAAAGAAAAACGTGCTTCAAATTTAATTTAATACGATTTTTTAATAATAATAATCAAACATATGCTACGATACTTTGGACAATTTGAAATAAAATCTATGACATATTGTATGTGCCACAATCCGCGATCCACAGCTCAAAATCGTTTAGTAAACTGAATTCCTTTTAGTGTAATAACAACAATACAACAGTTTATCAACTACGGAAAATAAATTATTTTAAAATAATGAGAATGGCTCTGCATATCTAAATGATAAGATTAAAAGCATTCAACGACGATTCATTCCATTTAATATTCATAAACTGTAATTTACTATGAAAATTGAATGAATAAATATGATCGTTTTGCTTGTTTTGCTAACATCAATATATATCAGTGGCTGGTTGGTTGTTGGTTTAGCGAATTGTTTTAAAAGAGGCGAAAAATAAATGCGAATTGAAATGTATGTGGCGCAAAGTTAATCAAAATTTCATGAATTCTGAGCACGATCAGTGACCCAAAAAAAAAAAAAAATTAAAATAAAATAATAATAAAGAAATCGTAAAAAAGAGACTTCTCAATATTTCAATAATTGTATGGAATGTATCGAATATTGAACGTGCCTCGAAGACATCGATAATAATAATCAAATCAATTTTTGGCCCATTGGCTGCCGAATACCAAACAATAAAATAACAAAACAGAATATCTTTTCCTTTTGTTCAATTGAAAGCAGCTACACTTGAATTCAATTCGATTCGTTCGAAAATATTATATTTAAAACCGTTACTCGAACATTATTATTTCTTTTTTGGTGTTGTTCATTTAAACAGAAGAAACATTTAAAGTCCTGATGTGATGACGTCAACTTCTGTAATAGAATTTATTTCTTGGGAGCATTTGCCCAGACTGTTTATTATGGTTCTAAAAATCCAATTGAGTTAGTCACACTAAAATTAGGCGAAAATCACAAATAACAAATACCAACAAAGAAGCACAAACACACATGACACGGTCAATAACTTATATTTAAATAATCCTCGTTTATTTCATTTCAGATAAACATACATGCAACGCACCCGTAGAGCTCGAAAGGCGCAATAATAGATAGATCGTGGAACGCAAACCAAATTATTCAATTGTGATGATTAAATGTAAATGGATGAAAAGCAAAAGTTCCAACGATGCGAATTATTGAATAATTCATGAATTTTGGCAAAAATTCCCACGCAATTGTATGATATAGTTGCATGAATGTGTACATTGTAAATATTATTCGCGAATTGTAAAACAAACAACAACAACAACAACAAAAACCAAAAGAAAAAACGTTTGAATCAGAGAATCAGACGTAACGTGAAATATTGTATCGGACAGATATGGAAAGGTCCAATTATGATTTCATGTGGCTAAAATAGAACAAAAAAAGCAAGCAAACAAAACAAACAAACCATTGGAATAAACATTTTGTAACGGCAATCTGAACCCGAACACGGAAAGAATATCAAAGAGACGAAAGTGATTTATTTCGCATAAATAGAATATTTTTGTTTTGTTCACCTCTTCTCTTTCGTCTAAATGGATTTACAATCGAATAATGAACAACAAACAAATTGGCAAATAAATGCAGAAACATCAAATACAATTAATATTCCAATCACAAATGATGCTCTGTATCAAATTGAGCCCCACCAAAGTCAATCATTTGTTGAATCGCAATCGAATAATGAAGAGAATCGTAATCGTTCAGAATCAGAAACCACCAGCCGATCATCATCACGAACAAGAATCGATCCAGAAGAGTTTGGTGATCGTGGTTTTCAATCAACAACAAGATTTCCATTAAGTTTACCAATTCAATCAAATAATGAGGAATTTTCTGTAATCGACGATAATAATTTGGAATTAATATCACATCGTGCACCAGATAATTGTCCCGTTTCAACAAAAGAGCTTAAACAACGTCAAAACGAAGAAAGAAAAACGCCAGCATCGTCATCGTTGACTGACGCTCAATTGAGCGCATATTTTGTTGAATCATCGTCGGTATCATCGGAAAATGGTAGTTGGGAAGTGATTTATCCACCACGAAATGCATCAGTTGATCCAGCATGTGAATCATTTTTACAAAATGAACGAACATTTTGTTCACAAAGTGATAAAAATACAACAAGTGATACAAATATCTTGAGCGATAATTCGAAATCAATTTCTGGTAGTGGTGTCGGTGGTGGTGGTGGTGCCTGTTTTATAGACGCATCAACGTTATTAGATGATGGCGATGTGATATATATAAATATGTATAGTCAAAATCCGGCGAATGCTGAAATGGAAAATTATTTGGGTGCCAGTACAAGTAGTCAAGTGCAACAGCATAATATTGAACGAAAATTGCCGTTAAATGATGCAAACAAACATTCAAATGAAACGAACACAATTAATAATGGCAATAGCTTTGATGAAGGTCAAATTAATAAGCATTTGATATTGAAGAAAAGCAAGGAGAATTTAAATGAAGACATTGACCGAGATGAAACGGAAATGGATTCTGCGATAATTAATTTGTCCGATGAACAAAAACTCAACACAAAACAATCACATGAACCTGAAACATCTGTGCAACGGCCACAACAACAGAAACAACAATATGATATCAAAGATCAATACGCTAATGATGCAAAAGAAGCGGCATCATTCTATTCATCTAATAACATTTCGAATGAAAATCAAATGGAAAATCATTCTACGAAATGTAGTGCGGAACGAGTGGAAAATGAACGAAAACAGGGTCATTTTTTGTTTCAAAATTCGATTCAACAATTTTCTGGTCATACAATGAGCCCAAAGGTTCCATACTTAGAAGAGAATAATAGTGATTTTTCATTGCCGAGCATTCATTCGGGTGGCAGTGATCCGTATACGGATAATGCAAGTGCATTCGAAACAAGTTCACATATGAGCAGCAATTACAGTGATCGTGATTCATATGATTATGGTGAATTATCACATATATCGGTTGGTAATTCAAAAGCCGATACCGTCATTTATCCAGACACACCACACAATTCAATATTACAAGTGAATTTATCACGTTCCAGTCTAGGACCAAATGATTCGGCCATTGCATCATTATCATCATCCGAAAGTAATGTTATATCAATGTCACATCAACAACGATCACACGACGATACAATTCCAATTGTATCTGGTGGTGTATCAGTTAAAGATTTTACACCAAAACAATGTGAAAGTCCGCTAATGCAACGTAAAACGGAAAATTGTCCAATTATATCGGTGGGAATGTCATCGTTAGATTATGAAACAAAACCTAAACCAAAAGATCGAACAATTAATTCAATAATGAATACATGGGTTGTGGATATGAGCGATTGCAAAAAGAGTCGACGACGCGGCAGTGAAAGCTCTTCCGTTAGCAATGAATCTAGTCGATTTTCCGATTCACGTGTAGATCGCAGTGGTTCGGCCAGTTCGCATAAGGGTTTAGGTTTTTATGTATCATTGAGTGATATGAAACCGCCACGTTTGGCAGAAGAAATGCTATCAAAATCATTAAATTATCATTCGTCGAGTTCGTCATGTGCATCGGCTGAGCCTAAAAAAAAATCGACAGGTTTTTTTGTTGATTTTTCAAATGGTGAAGATTCACATGGCACCGAAACCGAAACAAGTGGATCATCACGAAATGTTGAACCGGCCAGTAAAAAGGACGATAAGAAAAATATTTTCTCAATGTTTATCGATTTCGGAAACGATGAACAACGAACAGCATCACCAAAACGAACGGTAAACAGTGCAGCAATTGAACGTACAAGTAAAAATGTGCCCGTTCCGGATTTGATTGTATCGAAAAAAAATCGACCAAATACTAATCCAATTCAAGAGACAATTGATTATGAAAATAAACGGCATTCATGGAATACAACAAACACAAATGAATCGATGCCATCGCAAAATGTGCGAGAGCATAAACGTTCAACCAGCATCACATCCGATAAAGGTATCATGAATATTTTGGATAAAATTCCGCTCATTTCGAAAACATCAAGCATGTCTATTGATACACCAAATTCACCATATGATGATATTACATCGAAATCACTAAGCAGCTATTCAATCAATTCATTAACATCATTATCGATACATTCAGGTGGCAGTAAACGAACTGAACCAGATGACCGAACAAACAAACGACGTCAAAAAGATGCTAAAATTAATGAAACATTTGATAAGAGTAGCCAGGGTTCATTAACCGATGATATTCTATCAAAAAATTCATCATCAACACCAAATACAGACACAGACGATGTTACATTCCATAATGAAAATGACGATACGCTACATGATAACAATACGAATACAAATCAAATGGAAACCATACCGGAAACTAAAGAAGCCGTAGTACTTCGACGATCCCACAATGCTACAAACGATGCAAACAATTGCAAAATTGAACGGCATACAATGGAAACATTACAGGCAACTATTGAAAAACAAAAACAATTATTGAATACGGTGACCGAAGAACCGTCAACATTTGTTAAGCTATCGGATATGGACAAACCGGTACCAAAATTCGAATTACATAATACAGATAATCGGCCAAAGTCTGTTGGATCAAGAATCGGTAAATTGTTTGATAATCGAGCAGGAAATCGCAATACATGGCATCATATGTCAAAATCAGCTGGTAATTTTCCACTTGATATTATTTGAATTTCTTGGACATTATAATATATTATTACATATTATTATTTGAATTCGATTTGTACAGGGAATAACCTATCAAATTTGGCTTCATCGGCTGAGAATTTTAAAAGTTTGACACGAATCTTTCCGCACTTGGGCAAAGATTTAAGCAACAGTTTGCCGATTAACTTTGAACAATCATCACACAGCAGTCCCAATGATTATACAATGGATTTATTCCATTCCGATTTCTCAACATCGAGCGCAACATCAAGCTTTAGTCGATCTGGTATCGGTAAATACAATGAATGAAAATTAATGTGAATACTCTTTTTGACATCAAAAAAAAAAAAAAAATCATTTTCTTGTTTGTATTTCGTTTTAAGATTCAGCTGATGAGCTAAGTTTATCGGCTGTTCAGCCTCGACGACTCGGCGAAGATTTGTTGAAAATGTTTTTGCAAGAAATAGCCACCGATGTTATTATTGAAGTGAATGGACGACGATTAAGAGCGCACAAATGTATTTTACGTTCACGTTGTCAATATTTTGCTGCAATATTGGCCGGTGGATGGGTTGAAAGTGCTGGCAATATTATCTCATTATCTGGCTATTCATATGGATCAGTTCATTTTGCATTATGTCATATTTATTCGGGTGCATCACATCCACCAGAGGGTATCAGTTTAATGGAATTAGCTGCATTAGCTGATTTATTGGGATTAGAAGGTTTAAAAGAGGTTGCCGCACATTCGTTACGAACGAATTATTGTCATAATTTTCATAAACCATGTTCAGGTTGTATTGATGGTGTTATGCAAGTATTTCCGGTTTCATTAAATCAGGGATTAGATGATTTATATCGGAAATGTTTGCGTTGGGCCTGTAAATACTATATGAAAGTGTGGCCATCACGAGCCTTTTCACAGCTACCAACTGAGTTGGTAGCTCGATGCAAACAACACATTATCGCTCACATGGTAAATATTTGCTGTCATTTCAATTGTATGCACAAACATTAAATAAATGTAATTTTTTTTGTTGTTCAGACATCGGAATCGGTTATTTATACATTGCTCGATTGTGATCATTTGTTAGCATT
Organism: Mayetiola destructor; assembly: GCA_000149185.1. Lineage (NCBI taxonomy): Eukaryota > Metazoa > Arthropoda > Insecta > Diptera > Cecidomyiidae > Mayetiola > Mayetiola destructor. The sequence continues at coordinate 267,393 of GL501538.1, read as the reverse complement.
GCTTGCACCATGTCGTTGGGCCAGTGGTGTTGAATCAAATGTTCGAGATATCATCGAGGCTGGTCATGTTTATGTGACCGATCATTTTGCTAGCCTCATAGCAAGTGATGGATTTCTGTCATTGGGTCAGGGACAAAGTTGGAATATATCACGATTAGAAAATATGTTACTTCGATCGGCTTCATCGTTGACAGCAGATCAAGCGTGTCGCAGCTATCAACGTGCTACACGTTTAGACTCTGTATTAAAAGCAAAAATTAATAAATCACTAATGTCACGAATCGATAAAAGCATGTTCATGTCCGATTATGATAATGAAATCAACGGCGATGAATATGATGATGAAGAGCTCGATTGGAATCCAGATTTTATACGTTTGGTGGGTGAAATATTAACAGCCGTTGAAAGCTGCCTTGTGCGACAATGTTCACGTGCTTTGAAATGCAATCAATGGCAACGAATGGACGCCGAACTTCAACAAAAGGCACAAAAACTGGCCTGTTTGACTGAACCATCTGAACGAAGGATTCAAAGTTCACGACCAAAGGTATGATGGTGGTTTTTGATCACTTTAAATCGTGGAAATATCAAAAACTCCTTCATTTCTTTTTTTTTAAATTTTAATCATTGCAGCCGGCCACATATCATAGCTCAAGTTCGTCACAAAGCAATCGGGCGCACGATTTGTATCAAGTAAAGATGGCAATCCAAGCGCATACAAAACGAGCACAAGAAGGATATACAACACAACGAACTGCACATGTTCAACCCCAAACAAAGAATCGTGAGCAAAAATCAGCAAGCACTACAGGTTATTAGAATTTAAATAAAAAATCAAACAATCCGATCGAAAATATTCAACTATTTTCTTCTGTTACGATTTTTCTAGCTAAAGTAACAAAATCATCGACACGTACCCAAATTCCTGATCTCATTCCAACGATAAAATCCACGGAACCGAATGTTTTGGCTAAAACGGATCGAAAAGCGTCAACAGTTTTACATCGACGATCAGCCTCTCTGACAACGAATCATCGACAACAATTGACAAAAGAAAAATCATCTAGTTCAGTTGATTCAAAACAGCGAAAAACTGGTAATTTTCAAGATATAAAACCAAGATATTTAGAACCGAAACGACAACCAGACACTTTAAAAGTGCGTGCATTATCATCCAGTGGAAGTTCACGGACATCGAGTCCAATTGTTTCGGCGCGCATCAAAAATGGCAGTGGACACCAATTAAACAAAAAATCAATGACCGATTCTATTTCAATGTCACGCGATAGCCTTGCATCGCCGGCAAAACGAACTGAGAAATTCCAAGCAAACGAACGTCATGATATCCATCATGCAGATCATGAACGATTATCAGCTGATTCGCTAGGTGGTTCATTGCACAGTTCGGTCATTACAAATAAAACAATATCCCAGGAATCACTTGTGAAGCCAGACATAAAGCATAAAATAACACAAAATCATCCAAAAGTCAATCCAAGCCAACTTAATTCAAAACATCTACCGCAGTCAATATTAATAGGTAAAAATGCGCAATTGAAAGTGTGTGGAAATTTAATATCACAAAATTCATCAACAGTGAATTCGTCGACGCCATCATCGATGACAGTGAAAAGTTATCTTTCCAGTAGCAATTCAATAAATTCACCGCGAGACACAAATCCAAAAGGTCGTCTCACAACGCCGGCCACTCATTTTCCAATGAAAAAAACCAGCGAACCAAAACCGGCTACAAAGAGTTTTCTCAGTGCTCGTTCACGCCAAATATTGGCACAAAAAAAATCATTGTCCCATTCAGATTCGTCAAAATCTGTACCCGGTGTGATTAAAGAGACCAATTCCATAATTGCTGTCAATAAATCTAGTTCAACATCGAATATTTTGAGCCGAAAATCGAAAAATATTCCATTGTCATTGGTACGTCCAATCAAATTAACAACATCACATCAACAACCGTTATCTTTACCACTGGATAATTTATTGAAAAATAATAATCAATCGACCAGCCATTCATTGATGAATCCAACAAAAAGTAGCACAATGAAAATGGTCAATCAATTGAATAAATTGAATCGAGATAAAGATGCAACCAAACAAAATTCAAAAACGATACGATCGAATTATGTTCGCAATGATGATCATGATTCAAATACTGACCATGAAAATGATTTATTAATTGATACTAGATGCAGTGACGCCAGCGATACAGCTTCAGTGCCACCTCCCATACCAGTTGAATCAAAATTAGAACGATCGAGCACATTTTGTAAGGAACGCTCCGATATTAATACAAATATTGACTAAATTTCCATCATATCAAAATAATAACAATAAAAAAAAAAATCCAGTGTTGTAATGGATTCGCCAGACAATAGATAATTTTGCCTAGCAGGCAAATGAAAAATCAACATTGACCGTAATTAATACAACAATAACAACAATAAGATACCATTTTCAAATTCGAACATGCATTTAATCAATTTACAATACTTTTCAAACATGAAGTAGCCAAATTTTTTCCATTCATCACCAGAATAACATATGCTATTCTAATTGTTGGGGCAAATTAGTTTAGAATATTAACAAAATATGAAATAAATAATCAAACCGGAAAGGGAATAGCCAACGGTTTTAAAACATCGTTAACTGTATTTAGAAAAAAAAAACAACATATTTCAAACAAGTGATTAATGTCTCACTATTCTACACAGGGACCTGCAGTAGTGTTTTTCACAGTCATCGATGTATCGATGACAGTATTAGGTAATTTGCCTTATTTGTTTGGAAAACATGCGAAGATCTATATGAAAAAAAAAATTTGCCTAGTTGCATATTCCTTCTTGATCCTTGACAGTGAAAAATGCTATCGCGAGTCACTGTGTGTACTTCTCACTAAAACTCTAGTCAGATGCGCTAATATTATTTGATTAACCTTTTTTGCGCGCTATCTCTCTCTCTCTCTCTCTCTCCTTCTGTCTCTATCGCCTCACTCACCAACTGCAATCACTAAATTTATTTTTTTATTGAATAAAATTCAAAACTGTTAATTTGAAAGGAGAAAGTCCACTTAATCTGATGTTCAGAACTAAATTTTATTTTCTTGCTGTTCAATAAATTTTGATATTCATTATTTGGAATAGCTGTCTTTTCGAGTTAGGCGATCGACAGGTGTAGAATTATAATTTTAATAATCTCATGTGATATTAATTGGTGAATGAGATTTGATAATAATTAATTATTAATAATAATAATAATTATAATAATAATCAATTGAATTTTCATTATTCCATTGGAATAGATTTGATTTACAACTTATTTCATTTGGCTGCAATTGATCTGTTTGTAATTCAAATGTTTTCTTATACTTTGGACATTGATAAGTGGATTTTAATTTTCTTCAATAAATATATATATATTTTTTTTTTTGCTGGAATGAACATTTAATGTGCGAATAACGAGAACGATGATTGAAAGAAAAAAAACTTAAAATGAATTAAAATTCTATTCGGAACGGAATCAGCATTGCAGGCTATTCAAATTTTAGTTTCAAAAAGGGTCCAACTCGAAATCACAGAATGAATTTCAAAACAATATAAGATGAAAGCTTATTTTGCTTCAAATTAAATCTAAAAATAAATATATAATGTTTATTAAATTAATAAAGTGTTTTAATATTCGTTTCAATGTTTTGCTGTCTCATCGAAAAATAAAATGCATATATAGACGCGATTTATTCCGATATAAAAATTGGTTTCATTTTTCTCCATTCTAGTCTCTAATTTTGGATTCAGCCATATCTATCTATCGTCACTTTCAATCAATGTAAAATGATATATAAAAAAATAATATAAAATTTTCATTTCGAACATTTCAAATTTATTGCATCCTAAAATGTATTTTACAATTGATCAAATTAAATAACGATATATTTATCCAAACGATAAGTGTCGTCAATCACACGAATTCTTTCTATTTTCTTTTGCCTCGCTTGGATTCATTGGACGTTGATGCTGTTTTAGGTATGTAAACGCCATGATTTGTCTTTTTGAGATGATTGAAAAGTTTATTTTTTGAATCGAACGTTGACTGACAACTAACGCATGTATGACTGATATCAATTGAATCGCCATCACCACGATCCCCATTAGCTATCGATTTATCACTAGTTGCCTGTCGAGCAGATTTCTCATTTGATTTTTTTCGGGCCTCAGCACCACTGGTATCCGGTTCGGATGCATTATTCTTCACTTTTGGCTTGACGCTTGCTTTTTTATTTTTGGATTTTTTATTCTTTTTCCCCGCATCATTGCTCCAGCCATCATTATCAGAGATACTTCCAATATTAACGTCCGTCATTGGTTGGGTAATCTGTTCCAAATTTGCATCCTCTTCATCACTCTGGTGCTGGATGATTTGAGCTCTGTTTTTGGATTTCTTCGTTTTTTTATTGGATTTTTTCTTTGTGTCGACAATTTCGATTTCAGACTGTTCCTCCTCAACCTCTTCAACCTCTTCATCTAAATCATCCGAATGATTTGGAACATCTGAAAGTTCCTCATCACTTTCTGCTAAATGTTCGTCTTCTTCGTGCATCATTTGTTTTTTAAGTTTTTCAATGTTCTCTCGATGTTTCTTCGAAGATTCATGATTCTCAAATGATGATATATTTTTAAACGATTTATTACAAGCTACACAATACAAATCGTCCAATGTTAATTCTAGTTCAGCATCATCTTTTTCGTTGTCCTCATTTTCAATGCTATCGTTTTCATCGTAATCGTCATATTCACTATCACTGCCGTACGCTTGTTCCATTTGCCTCAATTGAGCCTCATGATCACTGGTATTGAAAACACTTTGATGGCCATTTTGCATGGCAGCCGCCTCTTGCTGATTCTTTTTCAACTGGGCCAAACGATGCTGTTGCTGTTTAATTCGATTTTGTTCTGCTTTTTGTTCCAGTTTCTTTTTATATTCCTGCACCCGTTTGTCACGCTTACGGACAAATGACACTAACGCTCGAATCTCGTCATTTCGTTCTTTGCGCGCTTTTTGAGCCAATTTTTTTGTTTCCTTTTCAATTTCACGCAAAATGCGTCGATCACGGATTTCGGTGATATTATGCGGACAAAGCCATGTATAGGTTTTTTTCGTACAATAACTTTGCCAATATGCATAAAATGGTCCCACAACTGTTTCATAATCACTCGATGCTGTACCGAATTTCGGTATATCTTCGAATTCATCTGGTGAATCCATGAATTCAATGTCTTCAGTTGCTAATTGATCGAATACTTTGGCATATGTTGCATAAAAACCATTTTCATCATCACCGAAACCCTTGTAACATGCAGCCGTAAAATATTGAAACACATCCAATGATTCGTCCTCATAGCCAGCTTGGCTACCACGTAATATTTGATCACGATGATTATCATACCTACAAACAAATGAACGGCTTCAATTTTTACCCAAAAAAAAATTTCAGCTAATATCTTCGGAATAAATACCATGCTCGCTCTTGTGGATCCGATAGCACTTCATAGGCTTGTTGAACTAAAAGGAATTTTGCTTTAGCTTCTTCAGCATTGTTTGGGTTTTTGTCTGGGTGATATTGGAGAGCCAATTTACGATAAGCTGAAAAATAAAAATGAAATTGTAAATATATTTGGAGCGGGTCAGGTTACAGTCGTGAATTATTTTTACCATTTTTGATAGCTTTTTCATCAGCATTACGTTCAACGTTCAAAACTTCGTAGTGACACTTCATTGTTGCACGTTCAAAAAGGAAATAAATTCAATTAATTCTAAAATCACTTTGAGCAAATATTTATGCAGCAGCCGCCCAATGTTATTGCAATGTGATTACTGTACTTTTAACACAGCATTTGATTAAATTTTTTTTTGAGAATATATGCAAATCTCGATAAAATATATTCGTATCGAGCCAAAATACAAATATTTGGCAAACATACGAATGTGTGTGTGTGCACATGTGTTATTTTAGACAAAAACTTGTGACAGTTCACATTCGAATTTCCTTAGTGTTTTGCTCTTATTGCACTTCATAGTGTATTACACCAACTAAATAATACATAAAATGCATGTTAACATTTCGGAATTAATTTTTAGAGCAGTTGAAGGTGAACGTTCCAAAGGAAATTCCAGAATTTTAATGAAAATCTGAAACAGATAGACATCCGAATCAGAACCGAACACAAACAAAAATAATTGACAAATTCAATGTTTTTTAGGTAAGTTGAATGAGGGCGCCACATAAATCTGAAACAACTGTCAAAAGCCACATTTAAAAGCAAACGAACATTTCAATTTTGTGACAGTGTGACGCTGTGATGCTCAATGCAATCGTCTGCATTGAATTGTTAAAATCACTGAAATTTTATTGAAAATTGTGTGAAAAATATTCCGTGTAAAAAGAAATCAATTGATTTGGTTTCAGTCATGGTTGCAAAAAAACGTACAACTCGTGTAGTATCCTCCGATAAACACGAGGAAATCGATCCGGACACACAAGATAGACTGGTCGTTGAAACAATAACAACCACCACAACCACTACAACGAAAAAGCGTATTTATGTCAATGATTCAAACGTTGATTTAACGAATATACAAAATTTGTTGGACGATAAAACAGATACATATGCATGGTCTGCTATTGCAAATACCGCGTCCGATCACAGTTGCCAATCAGCAAATAGTACAAATAAAAAACGAAAAGAAAACGAAAATTTAAAAAAATCTGCAAATGATAGTTATTCGCCGCTTTCATCGACAAAAGTTAGTAACGAAATTCAAAGTGATGAAGATGATGATTCATTGATTACGTTTGACAAGAAAAATAACCGTTCGGCACCAAGACGAAGTGCAATTTCAACAAAAACCAATAACCAAAAAAATAATTCACCGAATTTGTCGTGCATTCCATGCGATAAAACCAAAGATTCATCAAAATCCAAGAAGTCAAAAGATTTGAAAAAGAAAACAGAAACAATATCATCGAAAATAATGCCAAAAACACCGAAAAACTTTAAAGAGAAACGTATTGAAGATTTGATTAATCAATATATTTCAGTTGGCACGGTGAAACAAAAGGCCAAGACACAAAGTGGCTCGAATTATATTCCAAGTTCAATCAATGATAATCATAATTTGTCCGATATTGCAGAAGCATCAATTGAAGCAAATAATTCGGCTGACTGTTCGTCAATCGTTCAGGATGTCAATCCGATAAAACTTGGTAATGATGAAATTGGAATCAACACAGAAAAAACTGTGACAAATATCGAAAAAACTCCAAAGCAAACACCAACAACTCGGTCACAAAGAGGAGGAAAACGTGGTAAATCCGTTACAAAATCGAAGTCGCAACCAGATTTCCAAGAAGACGATAATGATAAGTTTAAAAGCGATAAGGCAAATAAATCAGCGAAATCAGTGCCATCTCAAGGCAAAGAAACTCGAAAAATACTCGAAGAAGAAAAAGAACCAGAGTCAACGGCGTCAAAAAGGAAAAATACAAGAAACGCAGCAAAAGAAAGAGCTGTGATTGAAAAACAGGTCAGTACAGCACAATTAGAACCCATTGAAATGGAGCAACCTGAAGCAGTCAAAAGCGATAAACGTCAAGGCGGTCGAAAAGCTGCTGAAAAAACACATGAAGAATCAAAGCCAACAAATAAACGGTCACAAGCTGAAAATAGTAAAATAGCCGAGCAAACAAAATCAGTCAATGTCGATGAACCAAGTTCTGATGCAACTGACGAGAAATTTGAATCTAATAAAAGATCTAGTAAACGCAAGCGAGTGCCAGATATGCAACAATCTGTACGTCGAGCATCATTGGAAAAATTGTACGAAAAGGAAATTAAAAAAAACCCAAAAGCAAAGCCATCGAAATCAAAAAAATTGCCCAAAACCAAAAATAACGCAAATAAACAGAATGACATCGACGAATTACCTGTTATACCTATGCCAATGATAGCGATAAAAAAAGGTATGTTTGATCACAAAATTGCCATCTATTCGCCTTCGAGTCGCAAAACATTCAAAGTTGGCCTTCATTCCATATTTCAATAGTACGAGTAGATGCAAGTCCCCATCCATAAGTCTCCAGTTCCCATACATAACGAATGTACGGTCGTACCTAGTATCTACGTGCTCGAATAAATGCATTCAATTTCACTCCTAAATATTTTTTTTTTTTTT
>GL501538.1:233943-257103 GCA_000149185.1 Mayetiola destructor | reverse complement strand
ATCACAAGATATTCTGGTTTGTGGTTAATATGATTGGTAAATTTTATGTATTTCAAAGTCTTAAACCTCGAATCTATATAGAGTCTATATTTTATAGACATCATCGAAAATAAAGAGACAAGAAGAGTGAGTTAACTATATAGAAGAGTTTTGAGAAGAAATCGAACGCGATCGTGGCATTCGAATTACGAAATAACCTCTGGTCGTAAGCGATTTTCGGAAAAAAAGCAGCCAATATAGAGCGCGTGCAGAGAAAAGAAGTATGCAGTTGTGGCCGAGTGGTTAAGGCGTCTGACTTGAAATCAGATTCCCTCTGGGAGCACAAGTTCGAATCTTGTCAGCTGCGACATTTTTTTTAGTATTTTTTTTTTTTGCTCTCGATAATGTCATCATAGAATTGCTCTATTTATTCTTGCTGATTCATTGACTATTTAAAATATAAGAAAAAAATGCAAAAAAAAAAACAAAATTGACTTTGAGCGTCTCCGACAGAAAATGATTTTTTTTATCAGTGGTTCTCTCTGTTATGGAAGTAAATTGTATAAAAGTCCGTTCAATGTCAATGTTTGAAGAAATTTTTGTTCAACCATAATTCATAGGGTGTGCTCAGCATTGAACTATCTAGTCAAAATATTTCATTTTGCAGCATCATAATTCATTTCAAAGAATCATTCTGTTTCGATATCCGGCAGGATTGCGATGAACCTTCATAAACAATGATCATACATAATAATAATCGTTGCTGTGATCAATAACAATAAATAAAACATAATGAACTGATCATACATACTGGGGTGCAAATGTGATTGTACTCACGCTTTAGAATAATGAGAGTATTTATTTTGGATTTTAGGTCAGTATCAATTGCACGTGAACTTCTCAACATCTACGCATTCATATGAAAAGAAAGAAGAAGAAGAAGAAAAAAACGCTCATAATAATTAAAAGTAATCATTTCATGTGGCTTTTATCTCATTCTTATTGGCAACTAGACACCACGTTGCATAATTTGGCGAAAAACGTAATTCTCTGAGTGTTCGTAGTTTGTAATTTTTATTTCTTATGGCGTGTGATTTATAACGACATGTATCGTTAATATTTTTCATTGTTTTTTTTTGTGTTTTTTTAATTTCTTTTTCTTCCGTTTCCATTTTTTTTCTTCGTTTCACATTGTGCGTTCGCCCAAAAATAATTTGTCCGTGATCTTGTCGCTTAAATGTCGATGATCGGAGCAACAGAATGTTCATGTAACTGCATTCCATATTCCATATACCCAATGCCCAATGCACAATAAAATCACAATTTTTTTTTTTGCTACATTTGCTGTCATCCATTCAAATTGAATTGAGTAACAAATTGCGGAAGTTCAACAATAATAATTCGCTTCTTTTCCTGCAGATTTTCCAGCGAAAAACAGATACAATTCAGCCTTACGCATTACATCGATCCAAGAACAATTGCTATCCTTCGGCAACGTGTGTCATGTGTCTGGTTCAGTATCCTTTGACTTTGATGTATGCAAAAAAAATTAAATAAATAAATTGAAATCGTATGAGAGCCAACTTACAGCTGGCATCATTAACAAAATGAATTTATTCCCTTTGAGATGATGGCTCCATATATTCCGGCGTTCCGTCAAACGACAAACGATTATTTGGATTTATTTTTTTGTTTGTCTTGTTCGAGCTCGATATGAAACTTTTTTCAGAAACAACTGTTTGTGGTTGCATCAACGCATTCATCACACTCGATTTATTTTTTTTCTTTTTTTTCATTTTTCTTTTATTGCCTAAGATGTTTGAATTCCACAATTGTGGTTCATTAAATAAATATTGTTTACATTTTCTAATCACTCATTGAGGCATCGTTGCCATTTGCCATGTTTGATGAATGATTCCAAATAGAAAAAAACCTAGGATTGAAATGAAATCTATTTCAATTGTGTTGTCGATACCGCAATGATTTGGTTTTAAGTTGACAATTGACAAAAGCCTGTGCTAAAGCCGTAATCATTGAATTTATTATGAAATTGCCCATCCAAAATGTTAGATGAGAAAAACTTAGCTTTTCAGAATGAATAATAATTTTGAGATCGAATGATAGAAAATCCATTGAATTACAATCAGTTTATCAATCAAAAGCATCTGTTTTTTGTATCCAAAGCATCAAGGTGTGAGTGCCGAAGATTGAATACCATCCACGTGTGTATGTTGATGTCTGGGGTGGTATATGACAATATGATAATATGAGATCTGAGTGAGATCTGAAACATTGGCTATGCAACGTTATTTGGCTTGACGAATAATTGGTTTTTTGTATGTGAATGCCAAATGGGATATCGTTGAATATATTGAACATTAAACATTGAGCACAATAATCACATAATACCTGTATCGCATAGACGCATCGAAACACAAACACAACTTTTAATCGTTCAGCAAATTTTTCAAAATAAAGAAGGAAAAAAAAAAGTCTGTCAGGAAAGACAAGAAAGAGAAGCAGAAAAAAAAAGAAGAAAAATTAAATTAAAGCCGTCAAAAGCAAGAATAGTTTACGTTTTAATGTGTCAGTGTGTTTAAAGTGAACTATTCGTGATTCTGTGTGTTCGATGTTTTGTATTCACACAGCATCTTGTTGGCTCTCGTTCGGCTTCTTATGCTTCAATTTGGCTTTGGATACAAACATATTGCATACATTTGCTGTTTTTCCATCTTGTCTCGTTGCCTTCATATATATATATATATATTGGATAGTGGTTCTGTGGTATATACGGTGCCTGTACGATAATCAAGAGTTGCAGTCACAACCTGAACGTCGGTTACGATCACAAACATTTTCAATTAAATTTTTTCTTATTTTCGTTGGCTGCGGCTTCGTTCGTTGGACACCAATTCAGTTTTATGTTACACACAGTTGGTTTATCCTGTTGATTAAATTCCATTTCGTCCTTTTAAACTGCATTGAGTTATTAAATTTCGGTTGACTGTAATAAACTGATATTTGATCGATTGAGAGAACAAAGTGAAAAAGACTTTGAGAGGAAAAGACTGAATCCTGGAAATGGTTATTTTAAAAACGATTTGGTGTAAGTGATAAAGAAAATGGTATAAAAATTTCGTTTAGTTCTCAGAATCCGAATAATTCGAATGCAAAAAAAATTACTGTTTAAAAGTGAAAATTACCAATTAATCGATTCCTAAACAAACGCCATATACAACGCTTCGCCACAAATTGAGCATTGATGTCAAACGTATTTGTTTGCTTGTTTGTTTGTTTGTTTGGACAAAATGCGTTTATTTGCATAAATATTTCAGCAAATATGTAGAAAAAAAAGAGAATATGTTCCGCATGTCAAATTGGCAGACCAAAAAAAAAAAAAAATTTGCCACATCTTCGAAACCAAAATGTGTTGAATTTAACAAAAGGCAGAAAAAAATGATTTTCGTTTTTGTTTTGGTTTGATTGAATCACGACAACGGTATTTCTGGCAGTTAACATATGTGAGTCAATATTTGAAAATTGAAATTGAAATCTGTATTTGCATACGTTTGAAGGAATCTCAATGGTTATTTCGCATTAACGTGACACATTATTTTCAATAAATAATAATAATGGATAATGATAATAATAATAATAATAATAATAATAATAATAATAATTCAACATGAAAATTATTTCAAGAAAACAATATTCTTCACTTCGTCTTCGTTTCTCAATTATTGTTTTTTCTTTTGATTATTTGATTAATTAATTTATATTTATTTTTTTTTTTCTGTCGGTCAATCCACCTTTCTACAAAATAAAATGCCGTCATCTGATTGCCTTCCAACCTCATTGACATATGAAACAATGCATTATTTGTAATTATCTAAAACAACAGAAACACTGCAAACAAGCCGATAACGAACAAAATAATAATTTTGAAATGCGCTTGATGACATTATTCGTTTCTCGTACACAACATAAAACAAAACTGACCAAAAAAAAAAAACAAAAATATATATATATATATTTAACCATTGGCTGACACATATGCCGGGAATGTGAGTGTATGGGCATGAAAAATGGTACAGTTTATGTAATTTTGTTTCTTTTTTTAAATACAAAATGTAAAATATTATAATAATAATATAATATTTCTTGCATCGAATGAACTGAAGTCACGTTTAATCTTCGCTTGTCAATCATAAGCATATAGTTAATGTTATCGTTTTATGTATAAATTACGAATTTGTGTATGAAATATGCTGGCAAATAGCTACAAATACCACATAACAACCATAAATTGCATCGTATCAATGAGAGAATTCCATTTATCGAAATCCATGCGACAAAAATAAAATGTTTTGTGATGAAATTCAATTGAAGTGACAAACCAGCAGACGATAGTTGAAGAGGCGACCAACGAATAATAATAATGATAATACACGGGAAAGAAAAGAATTATCGTGGGGGGGGGGAGAAAAATAAAAGAAACAAAAATAGCAACCGCAAAACTTCGATTTTTTCTATTGAAATAACACAAACGATAGCACACAAAAAAAAAACGCTTTTCGGTTTATTTATCTATGCAAAATTTATAAAATGCATAGAAATATGAATTTTAAATTTTAACCCAGATGCATTGTGCATTGGCCGCTTTTTCCAATAAAATTAACGTATTCAGTTATTTGAGCAAATTAAAGATCAATGCATTACATACCACCCGTACACCATACACATGTGCCCATATCTAATTAAAATACTGAAAAATGATTCAAAACAATCGAATCTGACACGAAAATCATCAGAATATAAAAAGTGAGCATTACAAACAGTTCCATCCGTTGAATAGATACGGTCACCAAGTGATGTGTACTTAAAAGCGTTTCAAGTTTAAATTTTATTATTTACTATTAACAGTGAGTGTTTTTTTTTTGAAGTAGTCTTCAGATAAATCACAAAAATTGTCCATTTCGGACATTCATCTTTGATTGATGACCGTCGACACATCATAATAATTCGGTCATTCTTTAGCAAACGAATTGGTGTGGTGGCAAATTGTAAACGAAATCCCAACAAATGAGACTAATTTATCATTTACGATCAGATGATCATCGCTCAGCCACAGTATTCGCGACTATGGAATGAATCGTTCGCAATCGCTTTCATCCAGCTGTTGTTTTCTTTCAATGTATTTTTTTTTTTTTAAAAAAAAGCATTCAACGGTTGTATTAATATCACAATTACAACGTTTGATGGTAGACAGTTTATTTTTTATTTTTATGACAACGCTCATTCGTAAGTGATACGGCATCAAAATTGAATGATCATTTGAAGTGGCCACGTCACAACGGCTTCAAAATTACATGAAAATTCAGAAGAAGACGAAGAAAAAAATGACAGAGAAAAAGACGAAGAAGTGAATTGCATTATGTGCAACTAAACACTACAAGATCAATGTGTCAACGATAATTGTGCCAAATAAATTCTCCCATTAGGATGCGTTGTACCGCAAAGATGTGAAAGCAAAAATTCTTTCATACAGATGTCGACGACCACGCGACGCATTTTAATAATTTAATACATGGGCAATGTGCAATTGTATATGGAATAGATTTCAAGCCTTTTCACCTTTTTTTTCACTTCATTCAAACGGTAAATTGATATTTACACATTCAATTCGTCGCTAATTCCTTCCTCAATTTCATCTCACTCAGTGCAACGAAACGTTTGCAGATAAAATGAGAAGTGGACAACAAATCGATGATTTGCATTGAATATTCATTTCGCAAAGTTTTTCACACCTTCAAGAGATTTATTATTATTTATACTCACGGTGCCAAATTGTTTGCTCAATGAATGAGTTTAATTACTTAACATAAACATGATTATTATTATTATTATTATTATTATTTTTATTATTATTATTATTATGCCAATATTCTACACGGATCCTAATCACGTTAGATAAATGCCATGCAAACGAGAAGGTAACACAAGGCAATTTTTGTTTTGTATTGTTACGCTACTCCCTCCGCCCTCCCCCCTCCACCCCGTCATTTCATTCGTTTCTTCATTCCATTTGAAATTGGATTCATTGTTACGAATGGCAAATATGATCCAAAACAAAATTATGACGCATGGGAAACGCTAGCGAATACTCAAAAAATGCAACATCATGAAAGTCCATGAAAATCCGCATTCAATATTTAGTGTTGTTCTCTGTTTTTTTTTTTTTACTGTCATTCGTTATTTGTTATTGAAAGCAAATGGTTTTGAAATTTTGAACAGACTTTTCCGTCAATGTCCATAAGAGAGGCCCAAAATCGATAATAATAATTTTTTCACTGACTGAGGATGATATAAAAAAAAATAAAATTTTTGTAAAAAATACTAGGTATCCAACGAATCGTAGGAATTTCTTCGAACTATCACAATACTTATACTTCCCGTAGTGCGAACACAAAAAAAGTCAAAACAAAAGAAGAAACAAAAGGAATTGCAATTTAATCACCATTCATGGAATTTATCATATGTTCGGTAGTAGATAAGGTTTCACCATGAACGATTCAATATGGCATGGATAAAAAAACTGACTGTTCATTTATGTAATTGTTCATTATTCATGCAATCCAAATGTAAATATAGCAACTTGAGCTGGACTCATAAGTGATTTTCAATCGACGATTGAAATAAATTTATTTATTTCGTTTTTGATCGCATAGCAACGAGCAACGAGCAACTAGAGACTTTTTGCGGCAAAAAAGAAAAAATAAGAAACAGAAATTCCCAACATTTTCTCTCTTTTGGTTTCGTTCACAATTATTCAAGGCTATCAGACACATACACACACACATACATACGTTACTTAATTGACCCCAGCATAAATTGGATGTCTGAAATCATTCTCAGTGGTTTTTCTACAATTAGGAACAGAGAATAATTTTCCCTGCATGAATCCAACGATATTTGCATAATTTGTTTTATAGATGCGGTATATTTGTGTGCTGTGAATGACCGAAAAATTATTATTGATATTGATAATGGAAAATTTCGAAATGCTCTGAAATTGATGTGTGGAAAATATCTTGATCGAATGCTGAATGAAGAGCAAAATGTCAATGGCCCAGCCCGATATGATGCGGTTTCAAACTGTTGTCTCTCACCTTCCTAAATTTTTAATGAATACGATAAATAGCCTAAAAAGAGCTGAATCTCGGTTAATCAGAGATTCAGAATGAATGTACGCATTCGAGATTGTTTATCATCAACATAAACCAATATCTCACGTTTCACACGCTACACACTTTGTGAAGCCAACAAAAAAAAGTCATAAAATTCAATGAGTTATTATGCATGCCGTTGACAAAGTTGTATTAAACCGCGTTGACCGAAAAAATATTTAGACATTCGGCTGTTTGAATTTTGGGCGCGCTATGCACGCGACCACCACTCATATGGTTCGCCGACCGGTTTATATAAATTTCGTGTTCACGTTTATGGAAGTGTCGTTTAAATTATTTTTCATTGTTCGTCGAAAGTTGGCATTGAACTTTTGAAACATTAGAAAACTTAAAAAGTCCAAAATTTGATATGCCTATTTCAATGTCTCTCAAAAAGCCTACACAACGAACACTAAAAAAATTCAAATAATTTCAAATGATCCAATCTAATGGGGGAATGTATGCACAGTCTTTTAGCGAATTTTTTTATGAAGCACATTGTATTCCAAGTCTTCAACACAAAATATTCTCCTTCTCAGCCAATCATTTTTTTTGTTTGGGCCATTTTGTATTTTATCAGCTTCAATGTTATTACAAATGTTGTGCTATTCTAATATGCTGTTTTTTGCATTCTTTCTTCTTCTTAGCAGGTGATTGTTGAATTTGATTCATTTTGCTACAGATTGCTATTTCAAATGAAAATGTTCAAATAACGAATAAGTCATTATCAAATGTTGTGCCATTCCGACAACAACATAATTAATGTGTTGTGCATTCTTTAGTGTTTTTGTTGACTGTTTTGTGTTTAGCGTTTAATGAAAATGAAAATAATAGAATACGGCTGTACAGAGATTATGGTTAATGTGGTTAATGGTTATTGTGCATTTTGATGCGAAAATCAAGTGTTTACATCTTTAACATTGCCGAATCAAAATCGTATTGACCATCTATGGTCGTTTGCGTTTAAGTTGCGTCTGAATCATCCAGTCATTTGTGTTCAGTATTCATGATGAATGGATTCCATGTTTATTATCATAGCGTACGACCAAATGCATGTGACATAAAAATATATTTGACTTTGATGATGATTATTTTATGAGTGTCGATTGCGTCAAATGTGTGCTAATTTGTCATACTCACAACAGTTTAATCAAAATGAATAGCAAATAATAATAATTGGCTAAAGCAGGTGATTGTTGTAAATGAGTCCATAAATCATAGCAAATGATGTATGTCCTTAGAACTTGTTAAAGGTCATACAACGGCCGAACTGCATAATCATTCTATGTTCGAATTCTTTCATTCTTAAAATTCAATTCTTTAGAATTTATTTTTTTAATATATTATCATTCTTTTTTCCGATGATTAATTATGCCATCAATTAGTTGGCAGAAATTTGAATCAACAATTCATAATTGAAACATGTTTAAATTAATTATCAAAATATCAAATTAACCGATATATTATTCTGAGGATGATGTTCTGGTCAAGTAAGACATAAATATTTATCGTACATTGCAAACCTGTTCAATTGAATGACCCCACGACCTTTGAACGATAACTATAAATTCAACTAACAAACATCGAAGCCATTTTCGTCTGAATCAACGCAAAATAATTTGAATATTGTTGAAAAATGAATACCGACTAACGAACAGAATGGGAACGAACATAAGATTGCAAATATTCAGTTTCATCGACGATCTTCGAAATGAGTAAAATGATCAATATGCATGAAATAATTGCAACATAATTATTTCGTTAGCATAATATTCACATTATCTTTAGTGCCATAGCATTTGTATACTTTTTCATTCTTCATCTCGAATTGAAAATGATCCGTACATGCAATGGCATATTTCAAATATCACACAATTTCAATCAGCTTTTCCATTATATTTCGATTGTGTTCACAATTTTGAACAATTGAAACCAATCAATTGCTGGAAACATTACTGAATATTTGATCCAAATGTAGACGATTCGTTGGATGCATTTGAGAAATTATCATAGAATTCGTGAACCGTGCTCACTGAGCACCTTCTTTCGATGAGAAATTTTTTTAAAATTGAAATTAGCAACTACAGACTCTTCGCAAAAAAAAAAATAAGAAATGAAAAATCTCAACATTTTTCTTCTTTCTGTTTCGTTCGCAATTAGATATTCAAGGCTATCACACAAACACATTACTCAATTAACGCCAGCCTAATTTGAATCTCTGAAAGTATTCGCAGTGGGTTTTTCTACAATGGACGATTCAGAACAGAGAATAATTTTCCCTGTATGGATCCAACGATATTTGCGTAATTCGTTTTATAGATGCGGTGTATTCGTGTGCTGCGAATGACCAAAAAATTAATATTGACATTGATAATGGAACATCTCGAAATGCTCTGAAATTGATGTTTAGAAATTATCTTGATCGTATGCTGAATGAAGAGCAAAATGTCAATGGCCCAGCCCGGTGTGATGCGGCTTCAAATTGTTGTCTTTTACCTTCCTAAATTTTGATGAATACGATAAATAGTCTAAAAAGAGCTGAATTCCGGTTCCTAAGAGGTGAAGAACGAATGTACGCATTCGAGATTGTTTATCATCAACATAAACCAATATCTCACGTTTCACACGCTACACACTTTGCGACGTCAACATATTAAAGTCATAAAATTCAATGAGTTATTACGCATGCCGTTGACAAAGTCGTATTCAACCGTGATGACTGAAAATATTTGAATCACTTAAAGAGGTTTTTTTTTTTGGGTGCGAAATGCACGCACCACTCATATGATTCGTCGACCGGTTTGAATAATAAAAATTATCACTGTTTGTCAAAGATTGCCATTGAACTTTTTGATCGTTGGAAAGCCCAATGAGGTTAGAATGTAGAGTGCTACTCACACTGAATAAATTATTATAATTATTATTCAAATGAAACGATTGAATCGCTAGAAATTGAGAAAAATTTGAATAAATTTCAGACAAAGATAACGAATCGTTCGATGAAGAGAATAGAGTTCGCAGCATATCGGTAAAAAACAAAAAATTACAGCTATTTTTTGTATAAAATCTCAATTACAAAATATTTTTTTTCTCTTAGCAATTCGTTTATTATCAAACATGTTTCACGTCTTTTGTGTCTGCATGGTTCCAACACAATTATAAGTATGTACCATTAACATATGCAGTTCTGGGTACAGATTAAATAATTTTGCGCTTACATTCTTTCGATCTTTCAGTAGGCCATGGAAAATAAAATAGTAAGCACCCTCGATTGAAGACTAGACAATGAAAAAAAGGACAAAATTCTTTGCATAAATTTACATTTGAATTTGATTCATTTTGCTACAGTGTACTATTTCAAATAAAAATGTTCAAATAACGAATAAGTCATTATCAAATGTTGTGCCATTCCGACAACAACATAATTAATGTGTTGTGCATTCTGTAGTGTTGTTGCTGACTGTTTTGTGTTAAGCGTTTAATGAAAATGAAAATAATAGAATACGGCTGTACAGAGATAATGGTTAATGTGGTTAATGGTTATTGTGCATTTTGACGCGAAAGTCAAGTGTTTACATCTTTAACATTGCCGAATCAAAATCGGATTGACCATCTATGGTTGTTTGCGTTTAAGTTGCGTCTGAATCATCCAGTCATTTGTGTTCAGTGTTCATGATGAATGGATTCCATGTTTATTATCATAGCGTACGACCAAATGCATGTGACATAAAAATATATTTGACTTTGATGATGATTATTTTATGAGTGTCGATTGCGTCAAATTTGTGCTAATTTGTCATATTCGCAACAGTTTAATCAAAATGAATAGTGAATACATACAAATAATAATTGGCTCAAGTGGGTCATTGTTGTAAATGTGTCCATAAATCGTTGCACATGATATGTGCACTTAGAATTCATTAAAGGTCGATTCGATTGACTGTGAAATTTTTTGATTCGTAATCGATGCCTAGATTCATTCATTCATTTGAAATTTGGTATCATTTACTTTGGCAAATGCAGATTATGCGCTGAATGTTTATTGAGAACGATGCCAACTATTTAATGAATAACGAAATAATCCGAATCAATGAAAACAACTTTTAATTTATTGGCAAATGCAAGTTGTGGGCTCTCTTTCTCAACTCATAGTATGCCTTACATAGTATGCAACGGTTCCACAAAATACAAAATTAATAAACAATCGTGTATTCGAATTACAATTAGGTTATAAAATACAATCCAATAATTTCGATAGATTTAGAGGTGGGCAGAGAGAGAGAGAGAGAGAGAGAGAGAGAGAGAGATCGTCGCATATCGTAAGCATGCAGCGTACTCCATCGAATGAGATGTAACACAATACAATGGAAAACTGGTTTGAAGATCATGAAGCCATTTTCAATTCAGATGGAAAAATGTACAAACGAATACGCGGCGCTATTTTTTTTTCTTCTAAAACCGAAAATGAACATAATGTGCAACGTCAACTTATCTGTGTTTATAATTTTCAGCGTTAAATCGATTCAATGCTCAATGCACATTAGATGCACATTTTGGCATGTGTTCTTATGAAAATTGTTTTTGACGCCAATTTGAAATTCGATTAAAAATCTGCATACGATATTTAAGTTGCGATAATAAGTTGATTCGATGAGATGTTATGTAGGATCTGAAGCTAATGAAATAAATCGGTGGAAACTTAAATAAACAATTCAAAATTGAAACATAAAGATTTGAATTGCACTGGGCAATGATGAATCAAGTCAATCGATTACATTATTCTGAAGATGATGTTCTGTTCAATTGAATGACCCCATAACCTTTGAACGATCACTATAAATTCAACTAACAAATATCGATGCCATTTTCGTTCAAATATCTGAATCAACGCCAAATAATTTGAATATTATTGAAGAATGAATACCGACTAACGAACAGAATGGGAACGAACATAAGATTGCAAATATTCAGTTTTTTCGACGATCTTCGAAATGAGTAAAATGATCAATATGCATGAAATAATTGCAACATAATTATTTCGTTAGCATAATATTCACATTATCTTTAGTGCCATAGCATTTGTATACTTTTTCATTCTTCATCTTGAATTGAAAATGATCCGTACATGCAATGGCATATTTCAAATATCACACAATTTCAATCAGCTTTTCTATTATATTTCGATTGTGTTCACAATTTTGAACAATTGAAACCAATCAATTGCTGGAAACATTACTGAATATTTGATCCAAATGTAGACGATTCGTTCGGATGCTGACCAAATCAAATTGATAACAGAATTCGTTTGAATAATGAACGCTTTTGAGAATAACCATAGAATTCACTTCGTGAGAATCCCCATTTCGATGGGAAATATTCGTTTAAAATGAAGATTTTGGCTGTTTGTTCTTTAGTGATCACGATTGAACTATAATTTGTGTTCAATTTTTCTCTTTTGTTTTCGATTTTTTTTTTTTATTGAAAATGTTTGTAATTTGATTTTGTATAAATAATGCCAATTGCAAGAGAAAAAACATTGAAACTTTTCTCAACGACAAAATCGGCCATGTAAATTTCCTAATTCACCGTCGAATAATAATACTCAACATCCTCAATAGTTCTGATTCAAATTTGTGAAATTATTTTCGTTACGTAAATTATTTCGCAATTATATATACAGATTCATTTCGCCTTCGCTTATAATAATACAATCGATCATATAAATTTATTTTATTTTTATTTTTTTTATTTCTCTTGATTTTCATTTTTGGGGATTACACGGATCTATGACACCTTTCGCTGTGCTGTTAACTAAACAGTGGTTTAACGACGCAAAAAAGCTTCTCAGAATCATCATTGATACGTCATTGAATACCGGCCGTCAAATGACTCAGCAGCACCAGTGACACAAACTTGGATCGGTTGAATGATGCGGAGAAAAATTTTTCATTCATAAATTATGATCCGAGGGGAGACGACGACAGTCAGTAATTGATATGTGAAGCAGTTGGATTAAAGTGGAAAGAAACTGTCATTTGAAAACCAAATACCGAATAAAACGTCGATTAAATGCAGTGATTTAAAAAAAAATATACATATTAAACGGAAAAAAGTGGAAAATTACGGAGAATAATAAAGAAAAGCCAAAAAAGATAAAAACGACAAAGGATTGTAAATAATCGAGAGAAAAAAAAACACAACTGACGTCAGAGAATTTTGTTAGTGCGCGTATGACCCGAGGGAACTTTCATCAAAACCCGAATTACGATCACCAATTCAATAACAATGTTCAAATTAACGGTTTTTCGAATTTCGACAGTGGTATGCGTGTGCTTTATATTATTTGGCTATCCAACAGTTAATGGACGAGACGATCTCGTTTATACAACAACATTTCTCGATAGTGATTCAATGCGTTCGATGTATCGAACATTTCGTGATTTTGCCATGCGTATTCTTGGCCAAACCGGTAGACGTACACGTGGTGCATTCATTCAAGAAACTGAAGGTGATTTTCCATGTAATGTAACTGGTATGCGAAGTGCTATCATACCAAACAGTGTTCACCGTCTACGACCTGGTAAGTAAATAAACAAACAAATGAAGAAATAATAAAACGAACCAAATAAAATTGAAGAAAAAAAAAAGAAGAAGAAATTTCGCACGCGTTCACAAACAATCTTTCTTACTTATGTTCGAAATCCGTTTTTTCTGTCCTGTTTCTTTTACCATTCTTGTTTTTTTTTTAATTTCTTGCTGATGATTTCTAGGTGATATTGATGTCATAGCCGCATTGGGTGATTCATTGACGGCAGCATCTGGGGCATCTGCTGTTCGTGTAACCGAATTAGTACTTGAAAATCGTGGCCTTTCATGGAGCATTGGTGGTCAATGGAATTGGCGCAATTCATCAACATTACCAAATATTTTAAAAGAATTCAATCCACATTTATTGGGTTATTCCAGACGTGATGCATGGACCTATCATGTTGAAAGTCAATTTAATATGGCCGAAATTGGTGCATCATCAGCTGATATGCCATACATGGCTAAAATGCTTGTTCAACGCATTAAACAAGATAGACGCATCAATTTTAAAAAATCATGGAAAATGGTGACCATCGCAATTGGCGGAAATGATATTTGCTCATTCATTTGTACAATGGAAGAGCCAGAAAGTTTACCACGAAAACATAAACAACGGCTTGTTAAAACATTACGTTATCTTCGCGATAATCTGCCAAGGTTTGTTTTCGGTTCATATTTGCTTCATCACATTTGTTTTTTTTTTCTATTTCCTTTTTTAAATAACAATAGTTATTACTTGCTATTATTACTATTCATTTTTTTTTTCTTCTTCTTCTTCTTGTAAATGTTGAACTGGTCACTCTCCGATTTCTGTTCTCTTACAACAACAATATACAAATAGGTGGCATTTAAATATTCAATTCATGTTTTCAGAATTGAATAAATTCTTTCGACGAAATAAATTTATCGATAGATAGAGAAGCCATTTTTGTTGTTTTTCTTCCATTTCTTCCAGTTTTGCTCTCAATGGATCATTTGCCATAAAGCTTTTGTTTTAAATTTTTAGTTTTCGTGTTTTGTTTTTTTTTTTTTTTTTGGGTTTTAATCATTCTATTAAATTCCATTCACGTTTTTGCCTTTTTTTTTTTTGTTAAATCAGTTTTTAATTTTTATACGTATTTTTCAGAACATTTGTTAATATTGTACCAACACCGTTTGTCAAAAATGTGGTCGAAGCTGAAGATAAACCATTTCATTGTCAAATGCTTCATCATGGTGAATGTTCTTGTTGGGTGGGACGCTTGTATAATCAAAATAAAGAAAATCTAGTGCTATATCATCGAATCCAAACACAAATGCATGAGGTGGAATACAGTGTTGCCCAAATGAAAGAGTTTCGTAATTTAAAAGAATTTGCTGTTGTATTTCAACCGTGGCCAACGGAATTGAATGTAAGTAATTGACAATTTCAAGTGATTTATTTAAGTTGTTGTTTGTTGCTGAAGTGTTTATTTTTTTTTGTTTGAATTATTTCAGTTTACCACTGACGAAAAAGAGTTTGATAATTCTCTATTGGCATTCGATTGCTTTCACATGAGCCAGAAGGGTCACGGGTATGATTTTTTCCATTTGTATTTTCACTTCTTTTTTTTTCTTTTTTTTTTCTGGTTTTTGTTTCTAATGCTCTTCAAAATGACAACAATCAACAATGATGATATTTAAATGAATTTCGAATTTAGATGGGCTGGCCTTGCATTGTGGAACAATTTATTGGAGAAACCGGGTAACAAAACAATGAATTGGGTATCACCACGAAAACGATTCCTGTGCCCAACGGAAAAGCATCCCTATATTTATACAAATGATAATTATGCAGAGGAACAGGGCAATAGTAATAATTCAGTAGCCGAAAGTTGAACGAATTTTTCTGTTGCAAAACAACAACAGCAAATAAAATATTAAGATAATGCAATATACGCTTCGGTTTATCCGCACAGGACGGCTTTTTCTTTCCTCGCATTCTGTTTTTTGTTTTTCTTTTTGGAAAGAGACGGAAAAATGGGAGGACAGAAAAATAAACAATATTTTTTACTTAATTATATTAATTAAGATTGGTTGATGTTAAGTGCGAAAAAGGCATAAAGATAGCTTTAAATTGAACACTTTAATTTATGTTTTCTAACCGATAAATAACGATTTATATAATAATTGTTAGATGATTTTGATCGAATACCATTTAAGCCTTAAGTCTCTAGCGTCTAGCAAAATAGTTCAATATTTTTTCCACTTAATCTTTCTCTTTCTCTGCAGAAATTTATATGTTATGTTACGTCATGAAATTGAATAATTTTTGTCATGAATCGTAAACATGCACACTGTATCACACACGGCATAATATAGCGCTGCATATTGTAAATTAAAATGCACAAAAATACTTTTATTGATATGATTCGAAAGAGTTGAACGATTTGGAGAAGGTCATACATTTTTCTCTTATTTTATTATTTGGACGATATATTTGATGATGCATTTGGATTTTGTATATTTAGATGAAATAAGAACAATTTTTGATGTTAGATCGATCGTTCAGCTTTTTGAGCTGCTTTTGAGCTACTTTTGAAATTGTTTCACTTTTCATATATGAAAATAAAAAAAAAAATACCGAATGTTGTTCATGATAAGATGAAAAATTGGTTTTTCCACAACTGGAAATAGAAGTCAAAATTGTGTTCAATATAAGAATGTACGTTTTATGGGAATAAAATGCGGGTATTTTAAAATGAAGAGAAAAGAAAAAATTTCTTATAAATTCAATTTTGGAAAACAAAGCAAAAGCGCCCGCGTCTATTTCCATTCGTTTTCCGACTACCACGTACAAAACTGTGTTCAACTCTTTTCTCGCCATTGTTATTATTTCATTATTATTTATTGATAGAAAACACTTGAATCGAATGAATAAAACAAACTAGTAATCGATGAACACAATGAGGCCTTTTATGATAATAAATAATTGATCGAATATTCAATTTGTTTTGATAGCTGTACACAAACATATTCATCCATAAAATTAAAAGTGATCGACAATTATTGATTTGAAGTAGAACATCTGCTATCTGATGGAAAAAAATACAGGTTCAGCTGTTAACATTGTCCTGTATAAAGTGTCTGCTTTATGACGCTCTGCACATGAACAAAGTTGATCTTTCAATTCCATTTGCCTCTGCCTATATAATTATTATCCATTAAAGTTCGCAACAATGTACATATAAGTATTATGTTTGTCTTCGAACGGATACATGAAAACGGATAATCAGTATCTATCAAGCGTTTGCCTGAATTGGTTGTGTAGTTGAAAAAAGTAATGAACAGAATGTCATCAATATGAAATATTTCCGAAAATTACTCTCTATCATAATAATTATCGTTTAAATCTTGCTTAAGAGCCAGTTTTTTTTTATCGAACTGTTCTTATTGGAATCCACATTGGGAGAAGGTACGTCGTCTATACCAACGGTCTACTTTTGACTTGGCCGACTCATCGATATAGCGCACACTTACTGCACAAAAAGTCGATGTTCTATTGTCTTACGATTGGGTTGTGTTGTGCGTTGCGTGCTGTACACTGTGCACCATCTACAATAATGGCCAGAGAAAATGAATCAATTCAACACTTTCTATCAGCCTCTGTAGTATATTAGAGTATTTGTCAGAGAACCTTACCTTAAGTGAACGAGGTCGCTGGTTCGATACTCCTGGTTGCAATTTTTTTTTTCTTCTTATAAACCATAATGATCATTTTTTTAAGGGGAAAAAAGAAGATACATTTCGTTCTTATTTATTCTTCAAATTTTATTTTCGTTAAATATCTCTTTTATTAAATTAGATCATCTGTTTTGTATTTGCTCTCTATTTCTTAAATTTAACTAACTATTGCAAAATAAGGACAAATTAAAGTGTTCCGAATTATCATCAATTAGAGGATAGTCAATACTTTCCAATTCGGATCACTTATTTTTATCACTTTTTCTGTAAATGTGTGTCGTTCAGCCTGTAATTTAATGTGTTCATAGATTAATAATTTAATTTCTAATTCAAATACCTCATTGAAACTCTTTGTTTTTGAATAAAAGGACCGTTATTGGCCCGTTGAACTATATGGTAAGTTTTTAAATTGGTACTCGACAAATACTGCTTCTATTTGGATTTAGAAAAAAAAATGAATTTCAAAGACAAACATAAAAATCTTATTCTATTTTGGATTGGATTCTCTTTATCTAATTTGGTTTCCTTTTCCGATCAATAAAATATGGCACAATAATTTTGAAATGGAAATTATAATCACTGGAAGCTTAACGTAATTCTTTTTTTTTTCTTTTTCGTAATATTTAATATAATTATTCAGACATTTTTTTTTGTTCTAACCATATGATGAGTTTGTTTTGGAATTTCTTTATAAGTTTTGCGCATTACTTATACCATGCAAAACTATTAGAATGAGATTGGTCTTACACACGCACACCTAATCAAAATAAATGCTTTATGCCAAAAACTAAATACAATAGAAAGACAAAAATTAAAATTGCGAGGCCCCTTGAAGGGATTTTTTGAAAAAATAAAATAAAAAAATAAAAATAAATTGGTATTTGATTCGACGAAGTTATGCTGCAATCATTTTATAACTGTTTCACTGTGAGGAGCGATTGAACACTGACGAAAATATCGAATTGAGGCCATAAAGTTGCCGTTTAAGACTTATTTCATTTTTGATTTCCCTTTTTTTTTGTTCGTTTTTGTATTCTGTATATTTATCAATTCTTCACCTTATTCAAGGTCATTGAGGTATTTTCAAGGAGGCAAAACATTGTGACTAGCTAAATAAATTCATGGAATTTTAATGTACTATTATATTCTCATTAATGCCCAAAGACAAAAAATTACCGGTGACCCGGTTTCGCTGAATTTTTTTCAGACATTTTGCATCGATCGCATCTTTTATCCAAAGCCAGGTAACAATATATGAATGAATAAAGTGCAGCGACATCGGTCAAAACGTGTCAAAACGGGAAACATTCGAATGGTGGTATTAGCCCATACACCTTTCATTGTGTTCCGTATATTTGTTGGCAAATGTGAAATTTTCCAAATTTACTTTCCAAAACATGAATAATACAATTTCCATTACAACAGAAGAAAACGACGCCGAAAAATTAAAAAAAAAAATAAACTAGAGTCCAGTTGGAATATATTGCACGAATCTGCACTTTTGGCATTTTATAAAATTATTATAAAAATTATCTGGTTTATAAAACTCATTCAAATTAAAATTGAAAACTCAACCGAAATGTGTTTTGAAGAATTTACATGTTATTATTAATGCTCATCCGGTCTGGTGATTGTTTGTTCGGAATTATTGAGTTTATTTGATGTACAGGAATCGGCTTCAACTGTGCTTGTTGGCCGATTACTATGCATGCTCAAATCGTCAATATCAACGGTTGCAGTAGAAGCTCGACCGCGTTTCCGTCTCGGTAATATACCTTTGCGTGCCATGAAGAATCTAAAGAAGAAGATAAAAAGAAAAACCCCCAAAAAAATTTCGTTAAAATGAGGAATGATTAAAACGATGAGCAAATCCTGTTAAACCGAACCTTATCGTTGATATTGGAATTTGGAACATATCGCTGACAGTTTGGAAGGTTTGACCACGTGAAACATTATCGGCTGCTTGTCGTAATAAGGATTCGGATCGTCGAATTCGTCGTCCGGGTTCACTCATGCTGCCGTAATAACTATCACCGGCAAATCGTTTTGAAGGTGGGCTCATCGATCGATAGTCTGTATTTAGGCCACTGTCATCTAAGTGTATTGAACCTGCTGCCGCTGATGTTGGACGCGGTGATTCATTTGCATATTCACACACCACATTTGCCATTGCATATTCTAGATAATGGAAATCATTTCATTTGAACATTAATAACCATTGCGATTTTGCAATAATTATAACTAACCTGCTTGCTTTGAATTTGATAGCTCATCATCGTCATCTTCTCCATTACCAACATTCAAATCTGAATCATCTAAACACATGAATAGAGAACGAATTTTTAATTTTATTATTTATTCATTGTACTCAAACACAGTAGTCTTACCCATTTCTTCGCACTTAATATTCAATTCATTGCCGCTAATTTCATTGGTTCGCTTAACATGCTTATTTGTACTGCCGATTGAATGATTTTCTTTGGTGCTGTTGTCATTATTGGCCAAATGTTTATGTGGTTTTTGTGTTTTGACTAGATTTATTTCATTTGAGCGATGATTTGTTAATTTGGCATTATCTGTTATGGCTGTTGCAACGGCAACACGTTGAATATCAGCGACTATATGTTGTTGATGTTGTTGTTGCTGTTGCGGTTGCGGTTGCTGTTGCTGCTGTTGCCTCAATTGATTATCATCGGTTTGATAATTTGGATTCAACAGGCTCGATGCAAACATCGATGTAAAATTAAAATTCGGGCTACAATTATTGGGAAGAAGATTGGTGGCCCCAAGCGGATCACAATTTTTACCATTGGCCACTTCATTTAATGTTGAATCGGTGCCACATAAACCACGTATTTGTAATGTTTCGGCACATTTAAGCAATTGTGGAAGGCCGGCTTGCGATACATTCACTTGTCCTTTGTACATAAAATCGACCAATGCATGAATTTCCCATAATTTAATGTCTTTTGGTAAAATAATAATTGGATGTTTGCATGGATTTTCACTGAGTAAACTTTCAAAATAACTAGAACATGCTGCCAATACTAAACGATGACAATGCACCTGAGCACCATCACAAGCTAATGTTACATCGACAAATTGTTGACCAGCCAAAAGCTTTTGTTGTTATCGTTTATGATCGATCCAATGATATCCAGAGTGAAACAAAGAAAATAGAAGAAAAAATAAAATAAAATAAAATAAAAGATGAATTCCATCATTAATTGCATTGAACGAAAAAACAAAATAATAATAAAACTGATTTAGTTTAGTTTTGAAATTTACCTGTGGAAATGCAGCACCCAAACTACCTAAATGACTATTCCATCGAACGCAAAATTGTTGCGAGATGCCTGTCATTGTTGAATGTTGAAAAACTTCGCTTGAAGCTTTAAACAAATGTGGTAAGTTCGTTTTCAATGTACAATTGGCCATAAAATCACCAAATCCAAATTTGTTTTTCTCTTTTCGTTTTGGAGATCCTTTTGTTTCAGTTATAATGGAATTGTTGCATAAGTGTAGGCGTAGAACAGTTCAATCTAAAAAGGATGATAATTTTCAGAATGACGATTAATTTCTGTTCCGGCCACTGAAATCGAAAGAAATGTCCTTTTTTTGCGACGACAACTCTGAACTTGTAACACAAAAACCAACACATTCAAACGAAAAACTTTTATTCGCATTATCAAATGACACAAATCAGACAAATCAAAATTCAAATTGGAATCCTTATTTCCAATCAGAAACATTTGGATAGGAAAAAGATGTGTTCTGCACTGACATTGACTTTCACTCAACACAGGAAACAGGTTAAAAGAAAAAAAAACAAAAGATATATACAATTGAATAGGTTCTATTTATCTGACGATGAACCAAAAAAGGACAACAGGACATCGGATGTCATTGTAATTGTTTTCACTTTTTTTCACTTTTTTTCACATGGTTCGCTGTAAACTTCTAATATTTAACACAAAATCATAAATCAAATCTTCACCCAACAATAAATCAATGGAATGAAAGAGGGAAAATATATAATGAAAAGGATTCGTCATGTTCCCGGATCAACAAAAAAAAAAAAAAAAACAAAAAACAACAACAACCAATATCTACTGTATATTAAAAATTTGCACAACTCACTTGACTTGTTCGAAAATTGCAAAGGATCGATTGCCATCAATTTAAACAAATGCACTATGCAAAAAACACAATACAAAAAATTTCGAAATAATTTTCGTTTTGCATTGAAAACTCTGCAAACACAAATATATATGTGTGTGTGTGCAATGAATGATTTGTTAGAAATGTGGATATTAACGCCGCGACGCCATTTTCAAATGCGATTCAATTTCCTCGAGCAAAGAGCCGATTATACAAACGCATGCACCACCAAAGCAAACAAAGAGATGGATACCGCGTTCGAGTGACAAATGAATATGAACAACAACAACAGCAAGAACAATTCCACACACAAAACAAAACAAAAAGAACAAAATGAAATATGAACAGACACAATTATTTTGAGGCTTTTTTTTTTGCTGGTTTTTCATGTGTTTGAATTTCGATGTTGATTCCTTCAAACGCAATGGACAATTAATTTGCTATATATTGAACATATATATACAAATTTCAAAGACAAAACAAACTATGAATGAATGGCTGGCAAATAAACACCAACACTATGTAACAATTGAATTTGGAACGCCTGCGGTTCTTTTTTATTCAAATGTGTGAATATGATCCCCCGTTTGATATGTGTATACGTACAGAAAAAAGAACATATGAACAAAGTTTCGGTGTTTTGTCGTCTTCTTTTTCTTATTTTGTTTTTTTATTTTATCTTCCTGTCTCCTATTCAGCCACCGATATATTAGTGCATAAGTAACGCCGCGACGTCATCCAATGTTATACATGACAAATACATAACAAATACAGACATAAAAGTTAATAAAAAATAAGAAAATAAATGCTGTTAACTGTTACGGACCTACACATACGGATGTGTAAACAAATCCCCTTTTCAATTCTTCGAATATTTGTCATTTACTTGTGATGTTATGATATTTTTGGTCGATCTTGAATAACAGATTCCCGTATCACACACAAGTCGCAATATGTTATAATAAATGAACAAAAATTTATTTTTGAAAGAATGACAGCAACAAAACGCAATTCGATATTCCCTTCTCGTATATCACATATGGTTCAATATTCAATGTATATGTATGTAGGTTTCAATGTTGATGGACAGGACATACGTACAGAAAATATTTGTCCATCAAAACAACAGAATGTTTTGGTGTTTATCCAAGCCGATTGGCGTTTGATTGGTTCTGTGAGTGCGCATTTGACGTTTGCTATTAAATATAAATGCATTCATATGATTTTTTTTTTTTTTTTTCGATGAATCACTAGAACGCCAATGAGCATGTATGCTCAATACACACGTATATCAGCTGCAATTTGCTATAACGTTGTAGATGTGTAAATGTGTCCATGAATTCCTGTGTTATTTGTGCAATTCATACATATCATTCAATGAACGGTTTATGGGTGTATTCGTGTATATATTATTCAATAATAATAACGATAATAAAATCAATTCTAGACTAAAAAATTAATAACAAAAAGCGCCCAATAATAATATAACAATAATACACAAGAG
>GL501538.1:223517-233850 GCA_000149185.1 Mayetiola destructor | reverse complement strand
CTCTTCTTCTCTCTCTCTCTCTCTCTCTCTCTCTCTCTCTCTCTCTCTCTCTCTATTTATCTTTATTTCTCTGTTGGTTTTCGGAAATTCTATTTATTTATAATTTCATTGAATGAAACATATTGAATCAAAATTGGGTGTGAGCGTAGTTATTGAATAGCAGCTCTTTGCTTCACATTTATTTAATTTATATTTGTTGTTTTTACTATAAATTTGTGATTGTTTTTTTTTACTCTTCTCTTCTCTGTACCGTGCGATTTTTTTGCGGAATTCCGTTAAAAATAAACTCATTGTGCATTTTATTTCGGTTTTTTCGGTTGTACACAATTTAAATGAATGTGCGGCAGGCGGCAGGCGACAACTTTATGTGAACCCATTCATATTTAATATTTGGCATTCGGAATTGTGTTGATTATTGATTATTGTTTTGAAAATAAAACAAAAAAAAACTAAACATAAAAACGGCAAATCAGTCCATAATACAGAACATAAAATCGGCAAGGTCCTTCAACACAGGAAAAAAATCGCGTTCAAATATAGAGAAACATCAGCAAAAAAAAAAATGTCTTCCACAACGATAAATTTACAAATCAAAGTAAATCAATATTTCAAAACATTGAATCCATTGGCCACTAAAATTGGCAATGATATTGATGATATAACCGATACATATGCCCAATTATGGGAAAGTTTTACGCCCGACGAACAAAATGATGTTATTAATGTAACCCTCATCAAACCGGACATTGTTTTAAAATATTTTAATGACATGTCAAATGATCGCCAATCCAAAAAACGTCGATCGTCGGCAATGCTTAGCAAAGACAATACAACCATTATCACTGACATCGATGCCGATGATAACGATCAATTTGAAAATTATGATAAAACACGACAAAATATCGATCATCTATCGATGTCCTCAAACAACTCAAATTCATATCGTTCGAACGAATTCAGTCATATTTATTTGTATAATGGTAAAAATTTGTATACATATAATCAAATAATAACCGCATTACGTTATAATCAAGATGATTCATGTGGCATTTATCGTGATGAACATTCTGAACCATTTAATATGAAAACAAAAAGTCAAATGAATTTAAATGTTGGTGGAACATTGGCCGATGCAAATGCCAAAATCGAACGAGCCCAAAAAAAATATGCAGAAATCAAATTGCCAGCGATTAGCGGTTTGGATGAAATGAAAAAGAATCGAGTTGATCATGTGCCGGAATTATGCGCTAAATTGGCCAGCCTAAATAAAATAAATGCAAACGATTACGCTCAAGATGGTAATGTTGTGTAAGTAAATTTTATTGCTATGATCCGTAATCTATAAATGATTGTAATTGATTTTTTTTTCTTTTTTTGCATTGCAGACGCAAAAGTTTCATGTCGAAATTATTCAATAGCAAAGCGAATACGTTACCCATTAAAATGCCAATGCCAAAGGATATCGATCAAGTTGATTCATTGTCGGGCATAAATTTGGTTATTGATTCGAGTACTGGCAACAATTTTGATTCAATGTCTACCAAAAGTGCCCGATCATGCGATAAAGCTGATGATATTAATGATATGAGCCGTTTAATTGATACCAACAATGATGATAATGATGATGATGAAAATGATTTGAATGACGGCAATATGTTAGGCAAATCATTGGATTTTGATTTCTTAAACAATTGGTAAATAAGAATAGTAATAATAATTTAGGTTGCGAATATCATATCAAATGAAAAGTCATATTTAATTACCTAATACTATGTATCAATGATACAGTATCATGTATGATGGACTTGTTCCAAAAAAAAAAAAAAAGTCATTTTATACCAAACAAATCTTATCCTTTTCGCAAGTGTTTGCTCTTTTTCATCGGGAAAAGGAAAATGGAGATTTAATCTCGAATTCATTAGTCATTAGCCATTTTTCACTTATCAATCGTATTCTAATGTACAATTAGTATTTATTTAAATAAATATTTGAACAAAAACCACAATCATTGAAGTTTTTCTGTTGCATTTGAAGTAATTTATTGGCTACTCTGGATCTGCAAAGAAAAAAAGGCCAACAATAAAATGGAAACCATTTTAGCTTCGATGTGAATAGTGTATAACAAAAAAAATTTATTTATGTATTTTTGCCTTAAAAATAAAATTACAAATTTGAATTCATCATGACGAACACACCATGTCGTCCGATAAATTAATCACTTAATTACACCAATAAAATTTGAATTGTTTTTTTTTTCTCCTGCGACTAGCCAAGTGTCAATGAAATGATATTATTGATTTAAATCATTGTCAAAGTTGTCATTCATTCTCCGAATAGCGAGAAGCCTCATAGCCTCTCAGTCATTTACACATTCATTTGCTTCATACTTTGCATTCTTTCTTTTGTTTCATTTTTTTTTTTCCGTAGACACGAAAATGCAATGTTGCTCGGATTCCAATCATCAATATCCAATTTATCGACACTTGAACTATACAATTTTTTTCTTTTTTCTTTTTTTGTAAATGTTCGTTTCGCCGTTCATGTGATATTCATTTGCTTCAATATACATATAAATTTGTTTTTCATTCTTTTTTCCACACTTTTTTTTGGTTGTTGCTTGCAACGAATGCAATCAAAAACCATTCCATGAATGGAAATATCGATTTTTTTAAATATCGATTTGGATCTTTGTGGTTTCTTGGGCGTATTCTATTCAGTGTCCATTATGAGGGGGTCTTTTTTTTATATGTAGTTTTACATTTTGTGCCATTTACGATTTCAAAAGAAACGGGTTAAATCCATCTAAACTCTTTCAAACACACACACACACACACACACAAGTAGACACATGTCATATGCATTTTGTTTTGCATGCACGTATCAAGAAAATACTTCAAATTTAAAAAAAAAACTTTCTGTTTTCGATCAATACTTTGAGTCATTTCAGATTTACAATGAAATGAAAGTTTAAGACAAAATTTTTAGGTTTTCAGTATTTTTATGCGATGTGTGTGCGATTTGAATTAGGAAAATTTTCATTTAGTTTTCGTTTCATTTTTTCGATTTGATTCATTTTGATTGTTTTTCTGTACAAGTTCAAGACTTTATTAAAAAAATTTTTTTTTGGCTATTTCACAATTGTTTTTTTTTTTTTTTGCACGGAAGTCTTTTAATCGTTATATAAAATCAACAAAATCCATTATTATTATATCAATCAATGTGAGTTTAGTGTCTAGACGAACCCCGGCCATTTTAGCCATGAATTTATTTCAAAATTAACAAACAACAGGAAGAAGAAGAAAAAAAAACGGATATTAAAATGAAGATAAACGTACTTCACAAAACTTAGCTCAGTATTTTTGTGTGATTTGTGGCACATTGAATAGCTAAAGAAAAAGTCCATTTATCAACAAACAAAAAAAAAAAAAAAATTATCTTTTGATTATTAGGAATAAAAAGCAATCACTATCTGTCTTAAACTCTCTTTTTCGTCATCATTTTCTTTTCCTTAAATTTTATATACAGATTTCGAAAGAAAACGAAAGAATTTCCAGCATTTCAGCGTTTTGTTTCTCTTTTTTTTTCATTAGTAATTTTTCATGAATTGTCAATATTTTGATAAATATTAAAAGAGTGTATTTGCATTTATTCTGTTACTTATATTTTGTTTTTTTGTTTTGTTTTTTTTTCATCACAACCAATACATTCTTTATGCTCAACCTTGTACAAAACAAAACAATTGTGCGCCTATCGGATGTGGGAATTTCAATTTGATATGCGAAAATGATTCAAAATGCCCGAAGAAACCCAAGACGAAATCAATGACGATAAATAAATAAATAATTAATTTTGCCGGAAAATGCTCCTTTTAAATTTCTTTTTTCGATATGGAAAAATCAGAGAGCTAGGATCGACTGTTTGATTCAAAATTGAACAGTTTCTTTTTTTTTGTTTCTATTTAATATTTATTACATTGGTTATCGTTTTGTTTTGGCAATTAATGTTTATGTTTCCGAAATTCATTATTCCATACGAGACAAATGATAATATTCATGAACAGAATCAGGCTGACAATCGATTTCAAATTCATCCATTTGGCGCTTCATTCAAATTCTCTTTTTATTGGTTTTTTCTTGGTGCTAAAATTCTGCTCAACCACTTTAAACTTTCTTTTTTTATTGGTTTTTTTTTTCGTTTGCTTTTGTAGCATTTGCAAATTTTGGCGGGTAAAAAGTACTTTTTTCTCTTACACATTAATATGAAGACTGAAGAGATTTGATTTTTTTCAATTTTTTATTTGTTTTTATAATTTTTTTGGTCGAATTTTGAATAATTATCTGTAATTTAAACTCATTTTCTTTCCATTCCCATGGTAAAAACTACGTTTTGGATCCGAATTTTCACAATATGCGTTCAAATCATTTTTTTTTCTGTGGTATTTTTCTGTAAATAATGCTGCTTTTTAACGTTTTCCGTGTGATTTCATAGACGGAGGGGAAAATATGATTTACAAATTTCAGACAGAGAAAAAAAAAACGGCGAAATAATCAATTTGAAGCGTGTTGGCATACATTTTTCGTTTTCATTTTCAGTTCTCTCAGTTTTGTATTTAATTTTTGTTTTATAATAAATAAAAATTGAATCAAATGCCGAATTGGATTCGCATGTTATGAAAAAAAATTGTTTGGGACTGCTTTTGTGTTTAATAAAAATAAATGCACTTTGGGAAAATAATCCATTGGGAATCAATTGTCAATTGTTATAAAAATGAACAGAAAAACTAATATTAGGGAAATGAAACAACCATTCATACAGCAGTCCAATTTCATGCGAATACCTTTCGGATACAATTCAGTTTTTTTTTTAATCGATTAATTGTCATTTCCAGATAATAATTTTTTTTTTTTTTTGGTGTTTCCTAAATTTCCAATTAACCCCTAAATAAAATTTAATTGAATTTGATGCTAATTGAAAATGTTCGATATTTTGAGTTTCATTTGTTCAACAAATTTTGTGCTTAATTTTTTTCTCTCCATCGAATTGAACAAAAATTATAAAATAAGGAAAATTCAAACAGGTCAGCGAAAAAAAATAAAAAATAAACACTTGTTACTATCGGCGCAATCAGTCGGAATTTCGGTTCGTTGGAAACAAAATTATGTGATAACTAGTTTTTCCCAAACAACATACACATCTCTCAAAATCCAAAAAAAAAATAAAAAACAAAACAAAACAAAACAGAAAATTAATATCCTTCCATTCTGAATCCATTCAATCGCTTCACGGCTCCCACAATCAAATAACTGGCGTTAAATGAACAGCATTTACTTTTTCGTATTATAATAATAATTATCTTTAAACAGTTTTTTCTCTCCTTCTTCTTCCTCTTCCTCCTTTCCTTCAATATTGGTTGAATCACAATTCTTCTGACATTTATTGGCGAAATACATTCTATGTAATATTTTTTGTATGCGTGGTTGTTTGTCTCGTTTGATGGTTTTCACAGAAAAGAAAAAAATATGTTTCAAAATACAAAGAAAAAATAACAACAAATTATTATTATTTAGTATGTGTTTGCTTCATACCCATTTGGGCCATGGGTTAGAGCTGAGAAAAAAAAACTGTTCATATATTGAATTTGTTCTTCGTTTTCTATTATGATATTCTACACTGTAGAATATTTGGGCAATCACAAAATTCATTTTCTTCTTTTTTATTTTTTTTTTTAAAAAAAAGAAGAGAATACACAATACATTTCATTTTCAGATAGAAAGAACGAAATCGTTTTCAATTTCAATTTTAAATCCATTTAATCGAATAGAATTTTCACATGTGAATGCATATCGCATTTCAATTGGCAACAAATCAACACATCGCGGTGATCGATCGAAATGACAGCAAAAATATCAACAAAACCAACTTATTTAATACATACATAGTTTCATTATGTTTAAATTCGAATGAAAGACTGCACAGAAAATCAAATTACTAATTATTATTATTATTATCAATTATTGTTTTTTGCATAAATTAATATTTATTGAGAAGTGTCTGTGTGTTGGAGAGGAAAAGGATACGAAAATGCATCAAATATAAATCAATTACATCAAATAATTTGTAGAAAATGGGACTATTGATCACAATGAATGTATGCATTTTAATGATTAAGTATTTATAATAATGAATGTTCATTTTGAATATTTATGTTCATCATTTTGCAATTCATTTCGTTCGATTTTAGGATTTTTGTTCATACTTATAAAGATTATTATGTTAATGCATTTTCGTTTCGTTTTTCTCATCTCAAGAATAGATACAGAAAACAAAAAAAGATTGAATACAAATTAACGTAAAACAAAACATAAGGAATTCATGGCTTTTGTGTGGCTCTTATCTTCTGAAACCGTTTTTCCGTTTTTCCTTTATTTTGTTATTTGTTTTTTTTTTGGTTTTCCGTTTGCTTGTTCATTTCTCTTTACGTTTCAATGTCTTGGCATTACGTCGGGCATTATGTCGAAAATTAAGATTGAGCGCTGGAATTTTTCTGTTTTCTAACAACAAAATTAGCAATTATTCAACACAATACAATTTGTTTGCATAAATGTATTTGCATTTAGAAAATTTGATTTTACATTTTTTTGATAATTGGAACAAATACAAATTGTCAAAACGAAATCACTAATATTGGAAATTGAGACGCGAGATACGACTGACGGGAGAGAGAGAGAGAGACAGAGAGAGGGAGAGAGAGAAAAAGAAAACAAAAACCACCTAATGAGTCATTAAAAAAATGGCAAGCACAACAAATTCATATCAATTATTATTATGACAAAAAAAAACGTATTCAAAAGGAACATGGAAAATTAAATTTTAGACTTCAGATTGAATAGAAACAGAATAGACTTCATTCTGGCATGGAATGGCTGGTTGGCCTTTGCCTATTTTCTTCTTTTTTCCTTTTCATAATTTTTTTCTTGTTTCTTCTTTTTTTCGAATTTGATTTCCAAAACTTTAATGCAGCTACAATCAAACACACCACCTATTTTTGCTTTTAACCACAATCAAGTTTTCCATTCGATATTCAGTTCATTTCCTTATTATTTCTAATTTTTTTTTTTGTTCAATTTACACCGTTCCTACATGAAATATGTGTAAACGTTATTTTTAAACACAACCCGTTGTATTTTTATGAACCGCTTTCACTCGTTTGTCTCACATTTACTACAAAAAAAAAGAAACAACAAAAACATTCTCTATCTTCTAATTCTCATCATCGCCATTATCCGGCATCAGACATCTTTCTGAATCCCATTCCATTTTCGAACATTTAAAAATCGTTATAAGAATTGAATTACAATTGCTTGTTGCACATTTCCACGTTGAAATTCAATTTTCAAAACACATTTGTGGTGGTACCAAAGAAGCCACCCTCCTCAGTAATGATACAATTTTCATTTCATACATTCTTTTCCCCTCTATTCTTTCTTTAGCATATAATATTTACATTTCGTTAGCTATGAGACATTAGACATTGTCTTGACTCTGCACACTTTCAGATTTCACTTCTGTGCTATTGTTTTTGTTTTTCTTTTCATTTTTAAGTTTTAACAATTTGTTCACTTCATTTGGTTCAGCATGGTTTCGTTCTTTGTTTTTTGTTTTCTTTCTTTTGTGCCATTCATAATAATGTTGATCAAAGTTCGAAAGTTCTCGGTGCTGACAATGTTTAGATATCGTTTATGTGACTCTGGAATAAGAAATTTCACCCTGATGTTTGATGCTTCTTTAATTAATAATTCACATCTTAAATATTGATTAAAATATGGCTCCACGTCATTTTGGCTTATATTATTTTTTTTTTTTTTTGCATAAAAATTTTAATAATTTTTTTTTCTTTTTGGCCTTTTTAAATAACATGCACACGAACACACCAAGCACTTGCAGCCATTCCGTTCCGTTGATTACTTTTAAAATAATAAGGAAAATAAAAATGAT
Organism: Mayetiola destructor; assembly: GCA_000149185.1. Lineage (NCBI taxonomy): Eukaryota > Metazoa > Arthropoda > Insecta > Diptera > Cecidomyiidae > Mayetiola > Mayetiola destructor. Next base: position 225,855 of record GL501538.1, on the reverse strand, counting down.
TTTTTCTCCATTTCAACATATGCCCGGCATATAAGCTGAAAAATGGCCGGAAAAGAAGGAGACATTTTGGATGAATTATTATTCATGGATGGAAATGTGTTAACGTTAAATTTTGAATGGATTTTCTTTTTCTTTTTTTTTTTAATTATTATTTAGTTTGGATCATTTTGGCTAATTCTTCTTCAGTTAGAACGGATTTTTAGACAGTTGTTGGAATAAAAAAAAAAATTGGATGGCCTTCATTGATCAATTCGAATGAAACTGCAATTAGCGTTTTTAACAAAAATGAAATTTTGGATGGCTTTGAACATTTTGGACGTAATTTTTTTTTTTTCAAATTGTTATGGAATTCCGCTAATTTTGAAACGAATTATCTATATTATAATTTCATTCATTCAAAATGTTTGAAATTGAATGAGAAAAAGAAGAAGAATACTATAAGCTTTGGACAGGATTTTGGGTGGAACTGTGTGGCCAACGAACGAAAATCTTCCTGCTAAAGCTACGGATGGAATTCAGTTTAAAAATGTTTTTATTTTTATTCATTTCATACTCAATTTTGTGAACGAATGGCTATCGATCTCATTAATATTGGTAAATTCCCTTCAGATTTTTTTATTATCAATTCTTTTGAAAGGATCCAAATAAATCGAAAGAATTGTGTTTTTTCAGTTGCATTTAGTAAGGAAATGTATATGGCAGACGGTGATCAAGTTGAGTCACATATTCGATTCAAATTGCCAGACAAAGTCGATTGATTGAAAATAACCTAGCCGAATTCAACGAACTTTGAACCTAAACAATTTCCAAATCACCTTTGCCCATCATTATGTGTCGATCAGAGTGATCAATGTAATGAATTATTCAAAGCATCAGGTGTCACAGTCAAATTCTGGAGAGAGCGTGAAAACGCACTTAAAATTTAAACTGAACCTAAATAATATATTTAACATATGCACTCAAATCAGTCTGGTGCTTGCCACATTTATTGCAATCGTCTTCAAAATAAAAAGAGAGAAAATAATTATTATTTTTTTTATATTACATTTCATTTGTTTTGTGTGTGTGTGTGTGTGTTGTTTTTTTCCTTCTTTTCTTCTTTTCATTGTTTGTTTTTGATATTCGGATGGCATTGTATTCAATTCACTTTTTTCAATATTTTTGAATGAATTTCCAGTTTCAATTGCAATGGACGTGTTTCTTTCAACGAAAAGAAAAAAACATAACAAAATTTATCAAATTCTTGGTTGAATTGGCGTCACGTGATTCCCAATGAACAAAATGTATTAAATTCGCAACCGCAAAAATGTATGCATTTACTTTGGATTCCCTTCGAAAATGAATTTTGATTTTGAATAAAGATGATTTGATTTTTTCGTCGCCGTGTTTTTGGATTTGATTGTTTTTAAATTTCATAAATTTTTTTTCTGGTTTTGTTTTGTTTTGTTAATCTAGCTTTGCCTTGTTGATTTTTTAGAACTTTCCATTTATGTTTATACAATAAATATTACGTTTTGGACTATTGATTTTGTTTTAAACAATTTTTTTTTTTAACAAAAAAAGGTTTTCCGAAATTCCATTTCAATGATGGACTGGTCATAGAGTACGTGGTTACCGGTAACAATATCATATGTGTATGAAAGTAAATAAATTCAACACTCGGACTGAGCGCACATCGTATGAATTCTATTTCGTTTATTCCTTTTTTTTTTCTTCTTTGTTTTGTCTTGATTTTGAAGAGAATTTTAATCACATTGCGCTGGTGTATGTGATGTTAGACATATCTGTAACATTTTTTTGTGTGTGTTTTTTTTTCTTTCGTTTTTTTCTCGTTTTTTGTTAAATTTGAGTATGAATAAAGGTAGGTTTCCATGATTATCAATTTTATCAGCGATAAATCATTTGGAACACAAATAGTGAATTCTTTGTTGAGTGATTCGTTGTTTATATGTGTGTAACAATGATGTGGATTCAATTTGATCAATTCCATCATCGAATTTTGCTATAAATAACGGGGCTTTATCATTTTTCTCCTCGTCCTTCTCCATTCATTCTTCATTCTTCTTTTTATTCCTTTTTTTCTTTTTTATTGGTGTGCCGCCAATTGCCAACATTCAAATTAATTTAATTTGCGCCAGTTTTAGTTTCAAATTAATGGTTCATTCGATGGATAATGCTAATGATGATGTTGGTTCGCAGCTTATACGTTTCATTTTTGCCTTCGTATGGGAATTGTAATATGACTGGTTATCGTCGTTCCAATATTTATATATTTCCATCAATTTTTTACTGCAGTCATATTTGAAGAAAATGTCTTGTTCTCCAAAAAAAAAAAAAA
>GL501538.1:207287-221483 GCA_000149185.1 Mayetiola destructor | reverse complement strand
TTTTGAAACTTGGAACTGCACTCGAACCTTTTAAGACTTTGTCGATCTTGTTCGGTATAAAATGGCCAATCTTCTTGTACATCATTCCATAGATGCCGATGCAAATGGTACGTATTATCGCGCATAAATGACACCGATTTCAATAAAGTTCCTATGCATGCCTTTTCACGGTCCTTGACACCCTCTGCAATTCCAAATAAAATCAATATATTTTAATTATTTTTTTTTCTTCATTTTTTCCTTTCGCGAATTTTCACGAACGGAAAATTAAAAATCGAAAATCAAACATACCATTTTGTATTCTTGAATAGATTTCTGGCTTTTTGTATGGTCTTAGCGCTAACATATGTATCAGCCTTTCTCTATAAAAAGAAAATAAAAACAAAAGATTTTTATTTTTATTCATTTATGTTCCGTCATATTCATGTTGCTGGAAAATAGGAGGCTCCTAAGTAACAAATCCATCCTACACGGATGTTATCATAAACAAAAATCGTATATTTATCTTGGAGATCATTAATTGTGACAAGCAATGCTAACGACCCACGTTTCTATGTGCGTACTGTGTAAGTTTATTTGAACGCTCTTTTTCAATTGCAAATTTGCATATATACATATGTATACGCGTGTTTAATTATTATACTGTATGAGAATGGCGGGGCCATATTTTGCCTTATTGAATCCAATACATTTAGCATCGACTGAATATTGAATGATTTGAATTATGGCATTCAAATAAGATTATAAATTTCGAATGAAATTTTGTAGTCAATAATAATTGTACGAAGATAGAAAGAATAATGGGCTTTTGTTTCACCTGACACAAGTCCAAGTTATTGAAATAAGTGAATTGCGTATTATTTGTTGCTATTTTGACCGACATTTAAATACATATTTTTTTAGGTGAATGGCACATAAATAGTATCCATTGTTCATCTGATTAAATAACATTATTATTATGAACAAAAACAAAAATAATACAGACAGAAAATTACTTGATAAACAAATTAAATTATTCGATAAAAGAATATTGGAATTTATTTTGTTCTCTCGTTGCGCCGTATTGATTATATCGATTGATTCGATAAAAGCTATTGCATTAGCATGATGAAATCATAGCTTATCATTAAGCAACAACTGTAGCAAGAGCAGCAGCACATCGGTCTCACATTGAATTTAATTATTATGGATATTATTTTCAAATGAATTGAATCATTGCATCACACCAGATCTTGTGCAGATATAATTGTGTATTTAACCGGTTGTCGGTTGCCAGTAAATTGTTATTTGTACAGAGTACAGAATGTCTGCTATCGAAATGATGAATATGTATTACGGAAAAATGTGGAAAATTTCTCTTTTTTATCTCTTTAATGTTTTCAATATGAAATTTTTGTTGTTGTTTGCTTACTTGATAGGTCTTTTCACAATATCAGAGTTCCCTCGGCCATAGCTATTTGACGACGAAGTATTACGATGCTGCTGGTGATTGTTATTATATTGGTGGTGATTATTGTTGTGGTGATGGTTATTGCTCCTTCGAACACCTACAAATTTAATGAATTACAATTTTTATTTTTGTTTATTTATTTATTTTTTTTTTTGAAATATGATATTGGACATATTGGACAATATTTGCAATGATGATAATACCTTTTAACGGTGACGATATCGCTGAACCATTATGATTATCCAGAATATTACTATTATTATTTACTGTTGCATTACTATTATTATTTAAATTGTTTAAATTGTTTAAATTGTTTAGATTGTTTAGATTACTAGCATTGATTAAACTATTATTTAAATTTGATGATGAAGAATCAACATAATTAGACGACGAAGAAGACGATGAAGAATCACGTTTGTTTAAATTTGCATTACTATTTGAAGGAATGTTGGAAAGACGATGCATTGAGGTTTTCACTTTCACTTTGCGTCCAATATCAGTTTGATTCGGTTTTATTTCCCGTGTGCTGTATGAAATAGAAAAATAAATTTTGGTAAAAGAAATAAACAACAACAATATAAATAAACATTAGATAAATAAATAAATAAATTAGAGATGTTTTTCGAATGACAATGTGTGTGTTCGGAGTCGGTGGTGGTCAGACCATTCAAATCGAATACATGTATGTGTGTGTACAAACGGACACAAAGAAAGAAAAAAACAACAAACAAGCAAATAAACAAAGCAAAACAATATCATAACACAAAATGGAAAAACACTTAATTTCAACAAAAGTGTGCCACATGGGCATGAAATTTTGATGAAATAATCGATTGGATTGCATGGAATTTTGTTCCGCTATTTACAATCAAAATCAGAGAAAACAGAAAGAAAAAAAAACAAATTTATTCAAATATTGGAGAATTCTTGGGCAAATTGGAGAAAATACATATTTTATATGTCATAAAATTTGTGTTGCCCATGTAGAATAGCCTCTTTTGTTTTTGCATTGTTGCAACGACGACAACCACAATAACAACAACAGAAAAAGTCCCTGGAAATGCTGAATGCGAACGCGAATGTACAATTCATTCATATGATTTATTATTTGGTCGAAATTGTTTGCCTAATTTTTCGAATCAAGTTTCAAAATACATATCAACAATAAAGTCACACCAATTGTCATGAATTGTGTTATATAAATTCAAAATTTTTGATCTTGTGCATAAATCTCCAAAAAAGGTAATTTTTGAAGAAGTTCCACAACAAAACAATCGACAAAGAATGTGTGCGACAATAAAATAAAACAGTCGATTTCGATACACACCATACGAATATCTCGTTTTCATGCTGGTCCTGCTGGTAATCGATTGTGTGTCGTCTTCTTGTGAATTCTTTATTCACATCCAGTTTCTTTTCTTTTTTTCGGTTGAAATTAATTATTTTCCAAAGTCGTATTGAATTACGCGTATAATTTTACTTTTTTTATTCTCTTTTCGGTATTACTATCTGGTTGCCTGTTTTGCAATGTTTGTGTACAATTATTTTCTGAACAATGGGTGGCAAAAGTGATGAAAAAAAAATGAAACAGACCAAGAAAAAAACAAAACTGTACAATTTTGCACATTCGTTATATTCGCCTGTCAGGGTATGTTTACACAACGGCATACGACACATATGATAAAATGTGTGTATTGTACGAATATCGAATTTTTTTACCAAAAATATAAATTTTTGCTGTGAGCTGAAAGCCAAAGATAGACATACAAAAAAGAATAAATTCTTATTCTTGTTATTATCTGCCTGGATTATTATTTTTCTTTGCATAGGGCAACGATCCCAAAAGTTTAGGCAAAATCTGAAATTTGCGTCTCCATTTTTTAATTCGTTCTTTACGTTGAGCTACACGTTCAGAGTCATAAACGACGTCATTGAGATTGGATTCGTTGTCTGAACAGGAAAATCCTTCCAAGATTGGAATGATGAAAACGTAATAAATTGCAGAGAGAAAAAAAAGACGGTTAAAAAAATTAACCGAAGAATAATGAAATGGAACCATAACTCGCTCGTACACCAACTGAATTGAATACAATTTTAAATGAAATGCATTCACAAGTATTTAATCAAGTATTTTTTTTTTCCTTCTGTTCAACGACAACTTGGTCGCTTTATTTTCATTTTGCTAGAATCTGAGTCAAAATGTGCAAATGACAAAAGCACATTAATGTACACATTTATATGCGACGTTCCACTTGTATTTCCACGTTCGTTGTGGACTATTCGAGAATTTTGTATGAAAACCGGCATTTGAAGTATAAAACGTATTTTCATTCATTTCAATCGAACAAAAATGGGAATGGAAGTTTCGAGAGAGCTGCATAAAAAAAATGTTCGTCAGATTGGAATTTAGTTCTTTTAGAATGCCGATTTCCTGATGAACTCTTTAATAAAAGATAACTATATGTATTATTATTTTATTTTCTGGTACATTTCAGGATAGTCGATAGTTACTTCTTTACATCGCTTGTTTTTTCAATTCATTCGTTCTTCCGTTAAATTTTTTCGCATGATGTTTTTTTTCTTTTTTTCATTTTTTTTTTTCAATTTCGTTTTGCACTTCAAATAAATTCTAGTATGTGCGTACACAGCTCACAAAGAGCTTATGCATATATGTGTGTCGGGGAAAAACCTCAAGCGATAAAAATAGTAAAACCACCGATTGTTTGAATGCACTTGGAATAGTTGAGAATCTGAACACTGCCAATGAAACGCTAGATGAACTGTACAGTGTACAGTGTACAATGTACAGTGTACATTGCATGTCATTATTCAAACGTGAATTGAAAAAAAATTTATCGCTTAAAAAAATACACAAATAAAATACTATGATTTTTCTAGGTGTGCGAGCGAGCGCATTTCGCCAATGAATTTTCATGTATGAAAATTTCCTTTTTCATTACAAATGCATTTGATTAAATGTTTGAATATTCCATATTTTATTTTCATAGGAAAATGACAAAGAACAACAATATGCATCTTGAAAATTTAAAAAAAAAGCAAAAAAATGACATTCGAATGACACATTCTGACATTCCATTTAATTTATTTTCATAATTCATTATTAATTATCTTTGATGTTGACAACTCAGGGTATTCGGGATTTGTTATTTTGATATCAATCCATTTTCAAGAATTTTATTTTGTTGTTGTTTTGTTTTGTTTGTGTTACGATGTACAATGTACAAATATACACTGCACATTTGATTTATTTCTCATATAAATTCATGTGCAGGTGAGATTTGTATATAGTACGGCACAGATCTTTGCAAATGGTAACAATTATATTGATCCATTTTCTAGTCTCTATCTAATAAAGAGTTCTACATAAATTCAACAATAATTCAGCCGAACAACACATACAATAAACATTTTAGCTCAACATATCATCATTTCCATTACGATTTACCATTTGAATTGAAAAAATTTCGATGAAAAATGGACAATCATCGTTCACTAACTAGTAAGTGCTGTATCGATTCAATGAAGTCAACAACGATGATTCGATATAAAGAAATAATAAAAAAAAAAATTAAAATGTATATGATGGATACGTTTCATTGTTGTAACAGTTGGCAGAAATACAGTAAAGTCTCTATACTAAGTTCACTCTCTAAAAAAAACATTTGTCATTTGTGTTAACCAAATAGTCGGCAACCAAAGTCTCAACTTTTAGAGAAACTATATTGTAGAAATGGATAGAGAGTGAGAGACAGAGACGTTGAAATACGAACAAGCTTAAAATATAAATAAAATTATGGAAAAATGACTGTAATTATTGAGAGAAAATACCAAAAATTCATAACAATGCCAAAACGAAGAGGAAATTGAAAGTAAAAATACAAGTAAAATGCAACCATGTTTAATGAATAATGAATAATTATTATTCACATATCATGTAGACGTTTTCAACTCTGAGCCGCCCAAATGCATGATTGTTGCATATGCTGAGTGCTGAGAGCCTAAAAATTGAGTGACTGCTAAGCTGTACCAAAAAAAAAAAAATTATTACAATCAACTTCAGTGTTTAATGAAAGGCAAAAAGAACAAAAAAATGGTTGAAAGCAACTAAAGCTTATAGAACTTCCGTCCAAGTTGAATTAGGAAGCAAAGTCTGAATGAACACTAAAAACAGGTCCATTGAAAACAATTGAAAAGAATGAAAAATGTTAAAGAATTCATTTTTGAGCTATAAAACTGACAAAAATATTTTGCCAAACCCCAACAATATTGCATGCTGTCGGGTTAAACAGGGCTTTTAGAATCATATTCAACGAATAATAATAATTTAATACACAACAAAATACAGAATTTTCGTGCGATGCAGACAAAGTTTATGAGTGCACATTTTCCATTAAATTCTTCCTCTCCCTCCCTCCTCTCTCTCTCTCTCTCTCTTTCTCTTTCTCTGTCTCTCTCGCTCTCTCTGTTTCATTTCTTTTTTGTAGAATTCAGTTGGATGCTCAGTATTCTGGAAAATCAAATATGATGTATAGTTGGTTGGTTGAATAGGTGGAATATAGCCTTTCACTATTTTTCCAATAGTAAATCCTATCTGGATGTGTGTGTGTGTGTGTGTCTATGCTAAAAATGTATTCGCATTGGTGGAAAAAACTTGCTTTCAGCAAAATACCATTTCATTTAATTCATCGGAATAATTATGAAACCGAACATTGGAACATTGTGATTGAATAAATATTTTCAGTTATATCATTATATTTATGCAGTTGTGATGGTAACGCTGATGGTTCTGCATCCTGATACATCTTATTAAATAATGTAAAATGCATTCGAATACAATATGTTTGAACAAAGTTGTTCTACACGTGATATGCATTCACTTGAATATTTTTCGATCGACAGAACGGAAGAAGATTTTCCACAACAATAACTTGCAGGACCAAAATACTTTACCACCATCTACCATAAATATTTTGCATTAAATCCGGTATGTTATATTTAATAATATATATGTTGGATGTTGAGTAGCCAAACACCGAACACCGAACACCGAACACAATATACAATATACAAGCGTAACATGAATAAATATTTATAAAATGATGAAAATCTACTTACCATTTGTTTTTCTGATTTTCTTCAGCCACAGCCATTCTATACCTAGTTGTTTCGTACACATCTTCATTGGCATGTATTCGCATTTTCTGCGGCAACGCGCCCAATACCTCAAGCTGATTATGATTTTGTTGAATGCATTCGAATGAGCCCTGTAGTCCTTCAGTTTCCGCAATGGTAAAACTAAATTTTTGGCCGCCCGAATTCGACAACGATGGAAATGATAAGTACTGCAATACAAAAAAAAAAGAATACAAAATAAATTTTTTTTAAAAATATATATTCTATTACATAATATTTATAGGAGCGAGTGAATGAAAAAAAGGGGGCCAATGAACATAGCATAAATAAATATATTTAGTCCGTACCGGATTATAATAAATAACATCAAATATCGTTTCACATAATGCTCAAATTGATTGAAATTGGAGTTAAACATTAAACATTTGATATCATCACCTCCGACTACGAAACAAAAATGTATTGAGATGGTCTGGCTAGTGGCCAATGGCAATTAAGTCATCGTCATCGTCGTATACAATAACATTACAAAAATAAATTAAAAATACAAACAACAATAACACATGTATGTATATCAATACGTGCTATGAACCTGTTGCATATATGAACATCACACTTTTTGGGGGGCATTAGGCATTATGTATTGCAGGCTATATTATTTAGGTTCTTTCATTGTTATTCATCATTTACTATGTTGTTGTTGTTGTTGTTATTTTTTTCGTTCGTTCGTTCGTTTATTCATTGTTTTAGTTATTGTTCACGTTCTGATGAGAATTTCTTGTCTTTTGTCATAATCAGTGACACCGTCCTCGGCTTCATATTTCATACACAAATTATTTTGGATTTTGTTAATCATATCCCATTGTCTGTGCGGTATGTGTATCATTTGTGTGTATCGTGTGCGTTTAAATGCAACCAATTAATAATGAAAAAGATTTTTGTTTGGCTTAAATTGAATCGAGACCCTTATATTTGGTTCAATAGGCATAGCATTCCAACAAAATGAACTGATTTTGAGTGTCGATTTAAATTTTAGACAAATTATAAAATAAGCCATTTTGTAGTGTTCTCAACTGTTCAAGGTTTTTTTCCATTCGACATAGCGAATCGTCGTTCGCCGTTCGTCATTCGGCAATTCGGATCAATTTGGAAACATTTTTTTTTGTTGTTTTTGTTTCGCACTGCTTACCATTGTATAATACAAGTAACAGTCGATTAAATAAACAGCAGAAACAAAAAATGTATTCATTAATTTATTTTCTCACTCACTGTCGAACTATGTGCTTCGTACTCCACGTGCACATTTGGATACATGTTTTTAATGCGTATGGTGTATGGAATAATTGTATTTTTTTTTGTTTCTTCTCTTTTGGAATATAATATACTGAAAAAAAACTGGCACGTTTTGCATTCACTTTAGCTTTTCAGAATGAATCGATGACTTAATTGTTAAATTATTATTTACTTTTCGGACGGAAATATCGGATCTGATGGAGGCTTTCAAGCGACATTTTATTTTCAGCCCAGCAACAAATGAATGCTGAAACACTTCTTCTTTTTTTTTTTGAATTCAGTAATGTGCAATGTGCATTCAATTTCAAGCGATTATATGTAGAAAAAAATAAAAAGCAACCGCTATACAAATATCCTGTTTATTAGGATAACACAAACTGTGGCACATCGGTATACGCGGTGGAGTTTGATAATGAAAAATATTTAAACTTTAGGCTTTAGTAATGAGAAATGAGTCATCTGGCTCTTTGACTGACTGAATAGCAAAATGCTACGTTTGAATTCATTGAAGCGCTAAATGATGTGTCACAAACATCCAATATAGTGGTGTGCCTGTGTTTGCATCCAATGATTATTATTATAAAACATTATTATCATATTTCTTTTCAGAATAATCGTTGAAGGAGAAACTGGCAAATTTCAAATATCAATTAGAAACGGATGAAAATCTCCAAAAGTCTATGTTTCGACAACTGAACATACTGTATACTGCATACAACATTTACTATGTATTTGACATTGCAATATTTATAAAGAAAAAATATGTATATAAAAAATTGTTAAAATGAGATGAGAAAAAAAAAAATTGAAATAAAAAGTGAGAAGACAGTGGATGAAATAAGCTGAAATTGTGACCTTTAAATTGAAATAACTGAAGTGAATTCGTTTGGCATGTGAAAGGATTTTAATGAAACACGAATTCAACAACGTTTATACAAAGGGGGCGAGATCACACTCACACACACTTACACAAACACACACAATTGAAATCAAAACAGTCGTCGACGTACGTAATAATCTTGAAACTTTAATGGTTTCATCATCAACTTGGGATGACTTTTTTGTCTCCTTCTATTTCTGCGTTTTATTCAATACAATAGTAAAATTTCGTTTTCAAATCAAATAGCAAAACAAAAGAAATGATACGTGCATTTGTATAATCAAAACATCCGAATTCGTCGTTTTCATTCGAATAATAATAATAATAATCTGTGTGGCATTTGGTATTTGTCAAATGATTGAAGTACATAATAGAAATTTCATTTTCTTCTGTAATTCTCCAGGAAACAATGAAAGATATTTTTATGCATTATTGATTGAATACATTGAGCGCGAAAAATTGTCGCAACAAGAATTTAGATTAATCATTCATTCCCATTTGTCATTTGTCTCATTATGGAATACGGCGATTGATCTGTTTGCGAAATACATTTGATAAAACACGCAAACGTAACCGTTTCTTATGAGAAAGATTTGTCATGTGCCGTTCGTTATTGGTAACTGACCTTGCATTCACCCGCACTGTCCACTCATACACACGAAATGCGGGTGCATGCAAGATTCGCACATTCACACGTGATTCAAATCAACCGTTTCGACAAAACAATCAAAATCACAGACCAATGATTTGGAATCGTGATTACAATGGATCGCGAGCAATATTGGCAAAAGGATTGGATTTAGTTGCCGGCCGTCCATTGCCACGGAACTATTTGCGAACAACACAAAGAGTGGTACAACGACAACGCCGATTCCCCCAACAACGCCAATGAATTTTCAGCTTCATTCAATTTGATTTAAGAATAGAATAAGAAAAAAATAATGTTCTTATTTAGTTAAATTTAACTATGAACTATGCACAGTACTGAGACCTGAGAAATGGAGTTTTTGTGGTCTGTGTCAACAAGTACGGGAGGATATTAGCATAAATCAGACGTATAAACCGAATTATATAATCCGATGTAAAGACGATTTTAAGGAGGTTGTAGGGACGATTGTGTTCAAAGTCTTCTAGTAATAGAAAAACTTTTTTGCTTTACATCCGGAACATCAAAGCCAAAATAAAATGAATAAATATAAATGGAAGAAATTAATATTTGAATAATGCATTTGATTTCATAGACAGATATTGCATACGCAAATCGTTGCCATAGAAATGTTTGGATGGGTAAATCCTCCTTTGTGGCCAACATCTTATTAGGACGTCGTTGGAGCACATTAAGTGTTCTATAATAATGTATTTTTAAAAAAATTTTATTTGGTGGCGTCGTATTTTGTTATGACAAAGACAAAGATAACACATTTTTAGATGATTGGGCCCAACAACTATCACGACTCGTGCCACGTATAATATATGTACATTATTATCCTCAATGAAAATTGATATAAATGATAATTTTTCACTCTCCTCACATTGCTTCGTCATTCGTCATTCGCTTTGATCGTCACTCTCTTTTCTCTTGTTTTTTTATTTTATTTTTTTTTTTTTCGGTTTGTGATGCATAAATGTTTTTCAATATTCCATTTTAATCGCATATTGTCATCTCAGTTTCAGGCTCATGTTAGTCAATCAGTTAAATTGTTAAATTGAACAAAAGATTGTGCACGTATGATTTCCCAATGTATATATAAAATTAAAAAAGGATAAAGTAGAAATCAGTTGGGATGATTCCCATAAGAATAAAAGGTAAAATGATATACATATACGAATGACGCACGAAATGTAGAATTTTTCAATGTAGAATCGAACGAATTGTAGGAGAACGATCAATTACAGTAAAGTCTCTAAAATAGGACCATTTCACATTTGTGAACCAATTAACCGGCAACCAAAGTGGTCCTTTTAGAGTAACTATACTGTACATAATTTGTGTTCATGTGTTTCATATTTGCAATGCAATTTCAACTGCTGCGCATTCAGACTTATAGCTGACCGGTAACTGGCACATTGCCAAAATGTACCGAAATCAATGAAATGGCATTACCATTTAATTCTTGATCCATATGGATGCTTTCATATCGACAAAAATATAATAATTAATGGTAAAGAAAATAATTCTTTAAATGTGCTCTTTACATTCTTTTCGTTTTGTTGCGTATTCATATCAATGTATATCAACGCACTTATTTAATTATTTATGATAAGTAAATACTATACGACCTTGAGGTTTTTATTGAGTTAACCAAACCATCAGTATACATACGGTTTTATTGGGGAATTTTTGGCTATAGCATTTTTTAATATTTTCATTTTCATTATCGTTTTGCTTTTTAATTTTCTGATTTGGTTCCGATTTATCCCTGATTTGTCGCATGTATTGCACGCACTCGAATTCAACTACATTAGCTGCTAGTTTAATATTTGATTTTGATTCAATGGTGGATGTATGTATGTGACATTATCATCGCTATTATTTATATGCGTAAACTGGTAAATTGCTGGCAAACTTGATATGCGGTACACCGTATACGATATATTGAAATAATAATAAAATGAAAAACCAAGTCAGTGTTCTTCTTTTTTGTCATATTTTCTTTTTTCTTCTTTTTTTTTTCGTGTTTGTATGCACGTATGCATGAGTGTGAGTAAGTTGCTTTAGCACATCGTGTGATCGAAGGTGAAGTATGATAAATATTCAGATCGTTTCATCAAGTTATGTGGGTCAATATGCGTGCTTCTTTGGTTTGGGATTTCTTATTTTTCTTCTGTTCGCTTTGCTCATTTCATTTCATTTCTTTTCTTTGGTTGTTCTTTGGATAATATTGATGTCGGTTCTAAAAGCGTGATTATCTTAATATGACCATATGAGTGTCTCTCTCTGTATGTGTGTGTGTGTGTGTGTGTTTGTATTCGGATGAATGGACGGTTGACATGGATGTGTATGGTCGGTATAGAAAATGATTTCATAAGTGAAACGAATCATTGCATATTGAAATATTTGCTTTTCTCTCCCATCATCTGTTATGACTTATAACAAATAGGCATATATATATATCAAGGCCTTTTCCTCTCTCGATTTGCTGTGTTTTTAAGTAAAAAAAAAAAAAAAAATATTTTAGACAATTTCATGGTGGACAATTTTACATCATAATTAGATCAGCAAATGTTCAAAACAACAATTCAACACTCGATCAACGTCAATCCAACAATTCGTCAATGTTGTAAATATCAAATGTATTTGTATAATGTGTACGCGCGCCCATTCAACAACATTGACAGAATTGAAGATTGAAGAAAAAAAAAGAGAAGAAAAAGCGAAAAAAAATGTCCGAAAAATGCGCAAAAATCCAATACATTTATGTCGTTTTCTTTTTCGTTTCTTAGTCGGTGCAATCACCGGTCAAAATTTATTGTTTGAAGCAAATTGATATATCTATTGAGCAAAAGACTACGCGCAAACTGAAGTGATAGAAAATTGTGTGTTAATGTTATTGCAGCATTTCATTCAACCATTTTTTTTTTTTTTGGTATTATAAGCTTTCAATAAAAAAAAAAAAAAGTTACAATTTTTTCGTTTTTGCAAAGAAAAGAGGCCTAGTTAATTTGGTCAAACTACCAATAAAAATATATTCAACAATACAATGGCCGCTTCTATTTCCAAATGTGAATGTTTCTCTATGCGTGTTTATGTTTGTTTTTGTATTTCATTTTACCTCGTAAAACACTCTCCAGACATTTTTGACGATTCAATTGAAGAGATAGGAAAAATATATTTTGTAAACAGTTAATTTTCTCATGACTGTTCAATATTCGTAGATATATGACGAAAATTTTTCGGAATCAAGCTTGAAACGAAATTGAGAAATTGAATTTTTTTTCTTTGTCTTTCTTTAAATAGCAGAGAAAGAGTATCGAGAAGAAGTGGAAAAGACACACTCAACATTCAGCACTCAATCCGGAACGATCGAAGTAAATTTAAGACGATTGGAAATAATTCTCTTTTCTTCAGTTCAAAAAACAAAAAATTTCAACTGTAGCCCATTATATTTCAATCACAAATTAATTAATCAACGACTTCATTTTTTTGCGATCATGTATTTCGAATGCCATGACCAAACTGAAAAGCCTTTTCCATTCTAGGAAGAGCGAAAAAAAAAAACACCAAATACGCAAAAAATAAATAATCTGTAGAGCAAAATTAAGAAGCGCATTCAATTTTCAATGAAACAGATGAATGTTATGAATGATGCATCTATACATAATAATTTCGGTAACAACAAAACAGCACAGTACACCGTTGTCTACGAACTACGAACAGCGACATAGGTAGTCCATCAAACATCGAAAATAAAGACAAAATAAAATGACATTAAATGTAGTTTAATTAATATAAATAATAATAATAATAATAATAATAATAATAATAATAATAATAAAAATAATAGTAATAATAAAATAAGAGAAACCCGACGAAAGAGCAGCGAGTCAGACGAAGAAGTAAAGAAACCGACTTAGTTCCGTGTTTGCGATAGTGGGCCACTGTTTGCCACGTGTAGATGTGTATATATGGCAATATTCTGTGTTCGATTGTGATTGTTACAGGAAAAACTCGTTTTTTTCTTCGTGTATTTTTGATTTTAAAAGCTGAGCGGCAAGCACACCGAAGCATAGATAGACCAAATATTATATTCTCACAGTCGGAAACGTATTCGCGTGCGTTTGTGCATGTATGCGATTGATTCACTATAAGTATTCATGTATTTTTGTATACATATATATGCGCTTTTATTTCAAAAGCACCTCAACTTCTCAACCAAACAAACATGAAATAACACACAAAATTAATCGAATTGAAGAGAAGAGAAGTGAGGAACGAGAGATAATGAGAGAGAGAGAGAGAGATAGACGGAGAAAGAAAGAGAGAGAGAGAGATAGGTAGATAGATAGTGAAAAAAGTGATTGGAAAACAAATTAAATTAGGCGTTACAGTAATCGTTATTGTCTTTTTGGCCAGTAAAACATAGACTTTCTTAATTGAAATTTTTCCAATGCATATATTCTCTCATCATACAATTTTATACAATTACGGCATTCATTTCACAAAAGATTTACTCGCCCAAAGAGTCAACGTAATGAGAAATGATTGAGTTCTTGTTTTTATAAAACAGTTTATGCTTGCCCTTTACATATATTCAAGATTTGGAGGCTATAGATTGAATCTACGATAAAAAGCTTCCATCCAAAATACGAAGAAAGATATGAAAAAGAGGGAGAGAGAGAGAGAAAGAGAGAGAGAGAGAGAGAGAGAGAGAGAGAGAGAGAGAGAGAGAGAGAGAGAGAGAGAGAGAGAGAGAGAGAG
>GL501538.1:190918-206527 GCA_000149185.1 Mayetiola destructor | reverse complement strand
AGAGAGAGAGAGAGAGAAGAAAGAAGAGCGACAGAGGGACAAAACAGCTAAATCTGACATTGCAACACAGCACACAGACAAAAACGAAGGCGTAATCACGAATAACTGATTCACAAATGGAACACACAACTGTATATGGATCATAGCACAATTTACATAAATGATCGCAACATGTTATACAATAAAATAATACAAAATTTTAAATGAACCCAAAGAAAAAGAGATCAATTCGATTGACCATTGAAATGTGAATAAACGAAACCGGATAAACAATAAAGAATTAAATGACGTCTGTTTATTGAAGGTGGTTTTGCATATTATTGGTATAGCCGATAAAAAACAATGAACATACGGCAGGGCCATTCAAATTTAGAATTTTCATTGATAACAATGATAAATTGATTTCGTGGTTTTTATTCATCGCGGACGATGGTGATTTGTGCTTGAGAGTGATGCAGAAAATGAAAGCAAAAGAATTTCTGAAGAATATTTTGCACATACAAAGAAATTCTTTTTTTGGAATGCTAATTAAAAATTTCAGCACAATATTGTCTTGAAAGAGTATAATATTAGTGTTTAATCCAAACGTCCAAACATGAAAAGAATAATACAAAATAAATTGGTTGTTTCTTTTTATTTTCAGTTTCCCTTTCGACCACTTGACAATTCGACCATTTGGATGGTTGAAAATGCAATAGCAGAATATCATTCCATTTTGCAGATAATTAAAATTTGTTAACATGGTTCTCCTGTTTGCCTCTTTTTTTTATCATGAGATTTATTCGTCCTCTGGCAAATGTAAAACATTTCATTGAAACCAGTTCAATTGTTTGTGATAATCACAGACACAAGGTGAACGAAGAGCGAACAGCCACCTCTGATCGTTTACATTAAGTGAATCCATTCAAAGAATGAATCTGTATTTTATTTGTTTTTCAATTTTATTTCTTTCTTTTGTCAAGAGAGGCTCAGTTATTACGTCAATTAAATTATATTTTACTTCAGCAAAAAAAAAAAAAATAATGTCTTTCGATCGAACAGAAAAGGAAAACAACTGTGCTGTAAAGTGTTTGTGACATTTTCGATTTTGGAAAGCAAACGAACATCTGTTCCGATTTAATTAAGTTGATTCTATTTGAAAATTCGGTTCACTGGTCAACAGCAAGAAGAAGAAAATAGAAGCGAAAAATAATATTTGATACGATGCGATATGATTAGGCGATTCTCATATTTGTGTAATAATATAATTTCTTTGGTCCGGCCATTTGATGGCAAAATTAATCAAAGAAAATAAATGCGCTAATGAACGATAGCCGCAATATGATATCCAAAAATGCTAATAAAAAAAAAACTAAGATATTGTTCATTGGATGAGCATTGCATTGCAAATTATAATTCACATTTACGTTTACACTTGTACATTAATCGAAAACAATCACGGCTTGTACTCAAAGTGTAAATGGAATTGAAGAAGAAGAAGAAGAAAAAAAAGTAAATAATATAAATAAGAAGCAAAATGTAATACACAATATAATCAATGTGAATAAATCAACTTTCACTGCTTTATACGATCATGCTACACATACGCAAATCAACCGAAACAATTTGTGAACGTACAGTTGAATGGAGGCCGTACATCAAACATATATATATGTGTATAAAAGTTCAAACCAAACCATACATTTATTGTATTTATGATTTGTTATTTGTATTTGAATGTGTATTTTAAAAACAGATTAGCCAAAATGCAAATAACCAATAAACAGTTTGATGACAATGGATTTTTTAAATTTAAACAATATCTTAAATTAGTTTCGATTGCAATTTAGCAATTGATTATAATAAGAATGGCGACACACACACACAAAAAAAAAAAGAAATAAAAAATTACCCATTAATTTTTACCAAAATCCAAAAAGGAAACCGAAACATGTTCAAATTTGAGACTATCGCGGTTGATTGTTGTTCCGATTGGAAATCATATTTATGTGTTTAAATGTAGAAAAAAGTAGCAAATAAATTATGATGACCAGGCGCATAAAATCGAAATGCGATCGCTTACTATTTGAAATGGAACTGGTCGGTCGGTTGGTTGGTTAGTTGGTGGATATAAAACAATGAAAAATTGAACGTGTTTCAATTGCATGGCATGCACACACCACATAAATGAACATTAAACATAAAAAGAAAAATATGGTTTTTATACTGCTGTTTATGTTTGTGTGTTCGTTCGTTCGTTCGTTTAACTGTGCAAGTGATTGTAATGTTCCCTGAGAGTTGCGTATTTTAGCTGATAAGTCGCCAGAAATATAAAATGAGATATAAAACATGCGCTAAACTGATTTAAAACCACCATTGTTCCGAATCATGGTTTGAGCAGATAGATAAACATGTTTTGAATCAGTTACTAAGTGAATGGACAGAAACCACAATATTATAAAAAAAATTTCATATATGAATACGTGGTCAACTGGTTTCTTAGTTGGGCTATGCTTTTTGTTGTGATTGTATTGTCTTTGGTTTTTGTTTTTGTTGATGTTTTTTTTTTTTAGTCTTGTTTTTGTTTCTGTCTTTTCATTCGTTCCATACACTATACAGTGTACATATATGTTTGTAGTAGTAGCTAATTTCATTTATCATTTTTGATTGTGATTTCATTTATTTATGTCTTCTTCTTTTTTCCATCCAATATGTTATTTGTTTGATATTTTGCACTTGTGCTAACGAACAGAGACATATTCAGTCATATCGATACACATGCCAATTTTATGAGGTTAAACAAATTTCCTCAAGCAGATGAATGGAAAAGAGTATACAACAAATAAGGATGAAAGAAAGAAAAAGTCAAAAGCGAAATGAATTTGAATCAAATGATGAATTTATTATTGAAAATAAAAAGCGAAACGAAACGATGTGATGAACAAAACAAAACAAAAAACAAAACAAAAAAAAAATTGCTGCGTGTTGGAATCTTTTGTTTGATTTGAATCTTAAATAAATAAAATAATTTAGAGGGCAAACGTATTTTTAGTTGCCGGCAACAAACAAATTAAAAAAAAAAAAACCGCATGATATGAGCAGCCTAAACGGAGGACAATGGAAAAGAACTGTAAACTAGCGCTTACACACATTCATAAAAAAAAAAAAACAAACTAAATTACAATTCATGCGTACTGTTATTGTTACTGTTTTGTATATGGCAGAACATTCCATAAACAGCGGCATTCATTCGTATTCGTTTGATAAAATTTGAATGAAAATAAATGACAACAAACACTTCACTTAAATTAGGCGCATATGTGTACATATATTTGCCCATCAATATATCGGTTCAAATGAGAAAATTATGGTGATAATAACAATATTACTATCAAATAAACACAATTTGTCTCATTCAATCAAATGCGATCAAATCTACTATGAAATTGATTTTCATTGGGATTTTCATAAACTTTATTATTATGTATTTGATTTTTGGATATCTTAACGCAATTAACAATCACAATCTTAGAATTCATCAAGTGGAACGATTTAACAATTAGCACACAATCTACATTATATCAAAGACCACCGAAAAATGTGTTGCGTTTCTCGTTCGACTAAGGAAATGCTCTCTTTCATTCTTTCTACCTCTCTCTCTCTCTCATGCAAGTTTTTCCCAATCTAAAAGAAAATAATAGGAGCAAAAAGTCACACCAATCACAAATACAAACACTTTTATTCGCAAATGAAATGGAAACAAATTGATCTGTGGCGTTGCGTTCAAATATTTTAATTGGTTGATTTTATTGACCTCAAATAAATTCAAAAATGTTTTCAGTTGAGAGAAGAAGAAAAACAAACAGACGAAACGCAAAACCATTGGAACTACGTACGAAGCGAAGCATTTTGCAAGGTTTTTGATATGAGAGAACCCTTTTTTTCTCTTCGGGCAAATGAAAGAAGAAAAAACATCAATGAATTGACAATATGATTCACGTGAAAATTGCTGACAATCAGACGATGGCTTTTCTTTTGTATTTCCATTCAGTTTGATTTAATTGAAAACAATCGGTCTGACCTGCTGAACTGTTCTGTTCGATATCATTCAAAAATGATTTGAATACGCAAACAGAAAAGCGAAATATCTAAATTGGAAAATTATCATTTCATGATGTTGGCATGAAAGAATATGTGACCTTTTCGCATTTATCGAAAAAAAAAACAAAACAAAATGACTTAAAACACTTGGGAATTTTTGACTGTATAAATCCATTGTTGTCATTCATCGATAATTCATTTATGTGAATGTGCGTGTATGTCTGAAGCTGTTCTCAGCTCTTACATAACAACCCTCTGCTGTTTTTTTTTTTTTGTTATTGTTCATTGTTCATCTGATTCTTTAATCGCGACGCCGGATTCAAAATTATCCAAAGTTTAATGTATGAAATTCCTCCAATGAAATATTGCATAAATTAGAATCGGCGACACATGAGTGTCTCGTTCATTTTGTCTATGTTCATATCGATTTCCAATTGCCAACTGCCAAATGTGCCTCATGTGTTGAATTGCTTGAATTGCCGGGAAATTTTCTATGTTAACATAACATCGACAATGGAGGAAGTCATTTGTTTTGTCACTTGAAATAGTTAGTTCACTTTGACGCGGCTAAAAAGCGCCTAAAAGGGTGATGTTTTCTCGTTGGTTTTTGTTATTTTTGTTGTTATTTGTAACTTTCATATTTATCCTCACAGTTTGAAAGCTATGCAAAATAGTGATTTATTTCACTATGTTGGATAAGTAGTTTGAAACAAAAAAAACAAAAAAAGAAAAGAAAAAACTACCAAAAGCTATGAAACGGTTTGTGTGTGAGTGTTGAGTGTCCCAGAATAATAGGTGGCTGGTATTCGAAAGGCATTTTAGAGCCTTTTTCTCGTCTTTTCTGGTGTTTGAAAGCGTATGAAAGTGCATTATAGTATTTTCAGAATTAAATATTTAAACTTTTAGCGTTTGAGATGGTGGAAAGAAAAACACCACTACCATCGTGGTTGTCGATGTTGCTCTTAATTTAATTCAATTTCGACTTTTTATTCAATTCACAAATTTCGTTATTTCTTTATTTCATTTTGATATTTATTTTTCTTATGTTTGCACTTTGTATTTTTTTTTCTTTCTTTCTTTCTTTCTTTATTTCCCCGTCGATAATAATCATTTTCCTCATACTCAGCCAATATTTGTTGTCACTTTGTGGCAAGCTGTTTTCGATTACGTAAATAATATTTAAAAGAGAATTGACACACGTTATCGCTATTTGTTCTCAATTTAATATTTTCCCGTTCTTTCAGCATTTCTTTCATATTCTTTTTTTTGCTTGCTTCGTTTGCATTTGGGTGTTGCTTTTGTTTTTTTGTATGTTATTTTTGCTGTTGTTTCATTTCCGATGCATCCTAATATTGTACTACAGTGAGCATATTCAATGTATTATATACTGTGTAATATAACACAACGATATGCTGAGTGCAGAGCTTGCGCTTTTCGCATTTCACCCTTTTAATACTGTTCAATTCAAGCTTTACTTCCGTGGACTATGACACAAATACATACACACACACACACACACACATACTTCATACATGACAACAACTGAATTAAAATAGAAAAATTCACAGTTTTTGCATTTTACAAAGAATCGAATTTAAAATAATAATTTCAAAATCCAACGCCGGAGGGGGTCGAGCAAACAAACATGCAATCATAATGGATACCAATTCATTCATTCGCCGAACCGAATGCGGTTAATCTAATATAATTTATGTTGAATAATAAATAAGTAAATAATTCGAAACTTACCCCATCATGTCCTAAGAATTGTATTGTTGCATGTGAACTAAGTTTATTCTGCAAGAAAAAGAAAAAAATAATTTTTTTTATAAGAAAATGAATTCGATTAGATTGACAGAGTTTGTGTGTGTTTGTCTTTTATTTTTACATTGCTAAATAGGAAAAAGTGACTGAGGCGGCGTTTGCCTTTTCCAGCTTGTTAATATTATGAACGTTAAAAAAAAATTCATTGAAACTCGATATGCACTTGTGCATATTCTGTACTGTACACTGTACACCACCGTCACATGGACAAAGTGAAAGAAAAAAAAACCAACAACACACAGAAAATTGATGAGTGAATTGAGCGACCACCGTGAATATTAGACTTCGGCATTTGTCATATGCATTTTGTTAGAACACTTGAAAAATTCTTAGGATTTTGTTGGTTTTTTTTCCTTCCTATTTCAGCTTTGCTCATATTTCCTTTGACATTAATCGAGCTAATACGTCATCGGAATATGAAGATCATAATCAGTGTTTCATTCAAACATTAACGAAATAATATAAAGCGATCGGCAAAATTCCATTGGTATTTTTTTTTTTTTTTCAAGAATTTACTGGTATTTGATATTTATTGCATTTTTATTTGCGATAAAGCTGTGCACTGTATACATTGCATATTGCATACTATACAACTGGATATATAAAAATAATGCCATCAACAAATAAGGTCGTTTCAAATTATTATCGGCAAATTTTTTTGTGACGCCGAAAAATCAACAGGTTCGTATGGAAGATAACTGAAAAATAGCACATATTTAATTCGTCCGCATTCCACTGCTGATCCAATTTAAAATTACTATCCATTCTCAATTCCAGAGAATAGATTCTTTGATGCCAATTTCGAAATGTGTTCGATACAATACATTCCTGTCACCGAAGAAATTTTTTTTTTTGAAGCCCATGACGACATAAAAGGTGTTTAAGTGTATAAAATTAGATATGATTTTT
Organism: Mayetiola destructor; assembly: GCA_000149185.1. NCBI lineage: Eukaryota > Metazoa > Arthropoda > Insecta > Diptera > Cecidomyiidae > Mayetiola > Mayetiola destructor. The sequence goes on along the minus strand of GL501538.1, from coordinate 199,714 downwards.
TTTATTCGTTTGTAGCCTTTACTCGGAAAACGTGTCATCTTTTCCACTTTATTTTTCATTTCCTTTTGCTCGTCGAAGGAATATCATATTTTCATCGTGTGCAATACCACCGATGGATGTCGATTTCTTTTTTGCTATTTTTATTTTTATTCAAGATGTGCTGTCATCAAGGAGGCATGAACAGAGAACACAACGTCACAATCGGACGGTATTTGGTTTTTTTTTGCTTCTTTTATTTTTGTTTTGTGTTGTTTTTCGCTTGAGACATTGGTGATAGCAAATCAAGTGGGATTGATAGAGCGATCCCCGTTTTATTAGAATATGAATATTCGGAATTCACAATACCGCTCATAATAATAATAATAATAATCGAAGATGATACAATCGTTGCTTTGAAATATTAACAAAGAGAATTAGAGCAAAAATAGGTCTAAATCCAATCGAACCGGAAGCTTAAATTGAAAAAATTGATTGAATGAAAAACGGTGTTCATTCAAAACACTTTTCTGTTTCCTTGGTTTTTCTAAGACAAAAACAAAACGTTAATTCTCTGATGGTGTATCGATATTGAACACGTGTCCGAAGGACGATACTAAATTTCTATTTTATTTTGCTTTTACTTGTTTTTTTTTTCTTCTGTACGTTATTTTGATTCGATTTAGTTTTTTGTTCTCATTTTTTATCCTTTTGAAATGGACCTATTGCCGGTTTTTTCATTCAGTTTCGATATTTGAAATTTTGTTTTGGGCATCTGAAGTCGTTGTTGCCAGATTTTGTTGGTGTTTCTTTTGCCTCGTTTAAAATGCTGTTAAGATTGAACATCTGCCCCTGACGGAAAGACAATATTACTTAAAATACGTAAACACTTTTGATACAGACAGCGACAAGAAATAAAGGGAAAAAAAAGAGCTGACTGATGGAAGGTATACAAGATACAAATCATTGTATATATTAAGTAATACAATTGAAAGGGACGAAAAATTCTGAGAAGCAAAAAAAAGAGAACTGAACACGTACACACAATCCAATCGACATCAATAAATGCTAAACAAACGAGAAACGAGAGCGATATTTTTTTAGTGTGTGTGACAGTTTGTGTTACACTGTGTGTGTGTGTAGTGCAACATGTGAAATGTGAAAATCCGCATTAATGCAAGTTCAAATGCGGGCATCATAATATTCATATAATAATAATTTTGCCATCAAACCAGAGAGCAGAGCGTCATCAAACATAATCACTGAATCATTATCTGGGTGAATGAACGGGGCGCATGGTGGATTTTCCCTTACTTAGTTTACAGCGTTAAGAGTCTTTTCCAGTTTGAAGTATGCAAATGAAACATGCTAAGCATCTACATTGATTCGAGATGCATTTTGAATATGATGTTCATCTTTTATACTAAGCAGAAAATTACCGACGAAATAACAAATATGTAAAGAACAGAAGAAAAGATTCAAAAAAAGAAAAAATTGTTGGTCAAAACCGAAATGAGTGAAAAACTGGGCATGCGATTGCATTTCATACAAGATGTGCACCATGGTGATGATAGCAGTGAATGACTTTGGTTTGCGCCCAAAGTTCTTCATCCTTCTTCTTCTTCTTCTTCTTCTTCTCTCATTCATTATCTTTTGGACCAAAACCATTGAGCAGATGTTCTGTTCGGAACTGTTCATCATATCATATTTTTCGACAGTTCATTTATTCATTTCTTTTGTTCCCCTTCTCACAAATAATAGATACATACTGCTTTTGCCTGCTTTTCCTTTAAGTGCACATTATAAACATTTTGAATTTGGAATCATTATTATTTTGTGCTAAGATCATCGAAACTTTTTGGGGTTTTCTTCTTCTTCTTCTTTTTCTTTTTTTTCATTCGTTTTTGTGTTTCGTTTTGGTTTATGATTTTTCTCTTTCATTACGTTTTATGTCTGGGATAGATTTTGATTTGTTTTGTTTCGAATAGTTTTTTTTTCTTTTTTTTTTTTTGATTTTCTTTCATTTATTTTTCTACCTGTGTACGGTGTGTGGTGGTGCATCATTGCAACTTGTTCGGAAATTGCCTGAGTGCACACCGTAATCTGAACAATGTACGAAGTGAAAAAAAGATCGAAAGGTGGAATTTCATTTCAAACAGAATCCATACCAACAAAAATAAAAAGCTGAAAGAAAAAAAGAAGAAAAAGAAAAAACATAAACCGGACGATGAACATGAATAACACGCTTCTCATCTCTTCAACTGTGGCAAAATGTGAGAAAATCAAATATATCGATCCAACAAACAAAAAAACAAAAGAAGAAAAATATATGCGATAGATGTACCCAGCTCACGCACAAACTGCATTTAAATCCAATTGTTCAGTTTATTTTCAGTGGATTGATTCGATACAAAATCTGACTAACTGTAACTGTGAATGGGATCGTTCAGCATCCATTAAAGTAAATTTGCATGAAAACGAATCATTATTATTATTATGATTTGCCATGAACGCAAATTCATTCATGCACCATATAATAATAATAATAATAATGGCCTGCCCATCTATTGCGGCTTCCATTCACAAATGCAATTTATTATTATGCACAATTGATAAAAAATGTGCAAAGTGAATAATTCACAAATACCGATTTTAATCAAATCATGAATACCGAATTCAGTTATCAATTCGTAAAGATTTTCACAAGCGAAAAACAAAAAAACGAAAACTCGTAAATCGGGTTAAAAGGCGCTCATCATTCTAGAAACTGTTATAATTTACAGTCAAAATCGGTCTTCGTATTTGTTGGAAGCGGCAGCTGCAACCGAGACGAAGTATGTGAAAAAAAAACAAAACAAATGGAAAACAAAATCACATCGTCTTCTTATTTTAAAGTTCATTTCTAAATTCTTCCATTTTTGTGTGTGTTCAACAGTTTTTGAATGGATCACCATCGGAATGAGATTGTGACTTGTGAATATGAACATTGAACATGCATATATGTGTGTGTTTGGGTTAATTCAATAAAAATTGTATATAATGCACACGAAATAGTTTTAAGTGCATATGGTCGGGGGAAACGTTTTTATTTCTCAGGTTAGAAAAAAAAAAATTGAATAGCTCTCTGAAAAGGCCAAAGAATTTTATTATTCAATGCAGCTGACTATAATGTTGAATGTTATATGTGTGCACTATGCATATCAAGTGTCGGCACACATGTTTTTATTCGATAGAAAAAAAACCGGCAGGGAATGATCGGTACTCGAAAAAAAAAAATGAATTCATTTCAACGAATCAGTTAAAATAAACTTGACAAGGAAACGAATAAATACGCAAAGAGTGACAAATATAAAAATGTTAAATTGAACAATTCAGTGTGAGAAACTTATAAAATTTGCAATTGACCGAACAATGCACTGTTTAAAGTGTGTTCATCGGCATATTTATGAGCTGGCGAACAGTTTTCATATTAGTCGGCCTTTTTTTCAGTGGTTTTGGTTGCGGTTTGAGATTTCGATTTGGTTGTTTGATAAGTACTCAACATGATAGCAATATTCGGCTGAGATTTAGCATTTTCAACATATACAATAACACACTCCCGATCCGATTCCCAATTTCAAACAAGATCTATGTCTTGTAATTTATCCGTTTTTCATTTTGTTTCATTTTTCTGGAGTTTTGTACCCCGATGACATGCGGCACGGTTATCATTTTTGTGACAAATGGATATGACCGCTTCTCACCCACAGATGATTTCGATACATGAAAAAAGAACGAAACCGAAACGAAGCTAGTAAAATAGCAATTAAAAATTGGTGCTAATCGTATGTGAGACCAAAATGGAATTTATATTTTATTGGAAATTAACATGATGTGATTTGGTCGATTTGAATTCTATTCTTTGATGTTGTGTTTATGTCTGCTTAACCTGCTCTCTCTGTTTCACCTATTATTATTATAAATAATTTAATTATACAGCTCACGCTTTGGCAAATTTAAATTTATTCGCTATCAGTGTTAACTAGAGTACTAGCCATGAGCCATAAATCGTGTACATTCTCTACATACAAATATGATGAACATTGAACCTAGCCAAAGACATATTTACTTATTTTTGCATTACTTTGGATGGTGTCTTCTCTTATCACATTTTTCATGCAACAGGTTTTGCATATACCTTCGAAGAGTAAGACATATTCATTTTTATTTTTACGTCAATTTTTCCATACATCCGCAATTATCGTTCATCGTTCAAAACTTTTGAAATATTTGCAATTTTTTTTTTTTTTTTTCGATAATCGGCATACACGTTTTTAATCAATATTTATAGGTGGAATATTTCGAATTTGTTTATTCGTTTGTACAATGTCTTTCGATTCAAAAAAATTATTTGGTAAAAATGTGTGTCGCCTCCAACAAACCGGACAAAAGTTGCCTTGCGCAATGAAAATACAATAAACCAAAAGGAATGGAATTGTGCGAAAGTAACGAACAACAACATGAAAAATACGCAGAAGAAAAAAACGCAAATAAAATAAAATAAAATAAAATAAAATAAAGTTCGTATCGAGTGATATGAACGAAGCGAGACAAGGCAAAACGAAGCAAAGCTAAGCGAACGAAAAAAAAACACCAACGATCGAACTGAACAAAACTGAATTAACAATGGTGGAGTACGTGCGTTTGTGTGACGTGATCTCTTGAGTTCGTAAATTATGTAAAATGTACAAAAAAAAAAACATTTAATTTTATTTTCTTCTGTTGTTCAGTTGACACATCGTTAATTCAAAAATTATATTATATTACAACTACTGTGGCACATTAGCGAAATAAGCGCTGAACACTGAACACATTGAAAGAGGATTCTTAAATCATTCATCAATTGTATATTTCGCTTTAAAAAAAAAAAACAATTTCAGTTGTTGTTGCAATCGATTTATTCCATCTGATCGAGTATGTTGAGCCATAAACATGAGACTTTGAATCATCGGCCAGGAAATTACTGTTTTACGAACGATTACATATCATCTCGAAATTCATTATTATTTTTCATTCGAAAATGAAAGCAAAAAGTCAGCGTACAGTCAGGCGTAAATCGAGATTTGGTGTGTTTTTTTTCTTCTTTCGTTTCAATAAATAATAATAATAATAATCAGAAAAACGGCAGACACCGTAGAGGCCTAGTTTGAAAATATGATTGTCATACTTTCAATTGTATCGTAGATTTGGTCTATGTGACGGCTTTGAGCTATGAGTCACGACCAATTCATTGGCGGCCTTCTATTCCTTCATCTTTTCCGACAACAGAAATTGAAATGCTCATACGTGAGTTCCATATTTTTCAATGAAATTGTTTTATTTCGTTTGCATGGTGCGTTGACCGTAAACTGTTTGATGTACAAATGTAAACAATTTCAAGTTGAAGATCCGTTTATGATTTGCAGTTTTTTTTTTCTTTCGCAGTCTATCCTCTGGACCATCCTTATTTGGCTTTATCTTCATCTCAACGTCAAATCAAATGAAACGAATGTGCGTTTTGCACTGACCCAGAAAAAAAATCGACAAATTGTTTGACACACACACACACACACACACATCCGGGAATTGGCAGTAATAATTATTATATAGATTTTGCAAGCAACAAAAGAGTAGATGTAAAAAAGATTCATAATTTTTGTTCATATCATAAGTAGTGAAATTAAAGCCTCTTTTTCCATTAAAAATCATAATTTCGATAAACAAAAAAATAAATGTGCAGCACACGTTAAAATGGCTATAATTCAGATCTAGAAAACTGGCAAAGGGTCAAATAGCCCACAGGAAAAAAAACCGTTCATCTTTTATTTTCTTCTTTTATGCAACATGATTTTTGGCTCCGTTTTGTTCATCATTCGAAATTATAGTGCGTTCGTTGTGCTTTTTATTCGTACAGTTTCGTATAAGCCTATGTCGGTTGTGGTGGAAGAAACAGAAAAAAAACTACGCTAATCGTACTTGAAATATTGGAATTCCCGGATTGATTATTACGAAATATTTGCTCTTCAGTTCAAACTGATGTTCGAAGGCAAGAAATTCTCTGATATGAATATTTTCTTATCAAATATATAGGCAATTCAGTTGCGGGAAACACTGAGCCCACACATACGTACATATTTAATATTTATGCGTTCCTCAAAATATTCAATATTAATCGAAAATTTCAAATGAATTGAATGAAAAGCAAAAAAAAAAAAAGAAGAAGAAGAAGAAATCAAAACAATTTGAAACTAAAATTTCCGGAAGCTGAAGCGTCAATGCTAAAAGACAGCCCCATTTATTTGTATGCTGTGCATAGCACAATAAATTTTGGTATGCATGTTTCGGAATAACAGAGATATCAAATGAATTTTATACAATAATAATATTAAATTATTCGAAATATCGTATGCAGTATGCGCTGACTACAGTAAAGTCTCTATAAATGGATCATTTTTCATTTATGAGCTACAATTGTCGGCCAGCAACCAAATTGGTCCTTTTCGTGAAACTATACTGTATATGCGGTTAGAGATCGGCTCAATTTGATTTGGCTAGTTCTCTCATTTTGTATTGCATACGTCTATTGCTGTGTGAGCCGTGTGACCTTGCACTGTAGGTCAGTAAATCTCAATTTGACGTTTTTTCTTTTTTATTTATATTTATTTTTGCACAGTACACATTTTGCATTATTATTTCGCTCTATACCCCGTTATTGTGTTCAGTGTTTATCCAAAGAAGAGAAACAATAAAACAATTTTTGATTTTAAATTGATATTTCCTTTGATGATGGAATCATTTCACCATCATTTTATCAGCCAAACTCTCGCAAATTAACCGAATCAAAAAATCAAAAGGGAAATTCGGTTAAAATCAAAATTTAGCCCATCAAAATGTGCTGTATGATTCGTGTGATTCATTCAATTTTTCAATGAATCATTGTATTCGAAATGTATTTCTTTTTTTTTTTTCTTGGCACTGTAGAAATAAAGTAAAACTATTCAACAAAACCAGCAACTAAATCTTCATATATAAAATCCGCGCACATGCATATGATTGAATACCTTTACAAATTCACAACACTTACTATTTGCCTTCGTTTAGAGGTATTTTTGCGCATAGGAATATTTGGAAAGCCGTTTTTTTTTCTATGTATTTAATTTGCAAATTGCATTGAGTTTCGTTTGGATTGTTTGCCAAAAATTCCGCAAAATTAAACCAGAAAATGATTGTTCGATAGAGGGCGAATGCAAACAAAAAAAAAAAGCAGAAAAAAAATAGAAAAAAGAGGACAAAGTCATAGTCTCGCATCTCATTGAATTGAAGATTGAAGTCAATATTGAAAAGTGATTTATTTGTGAGTATATTAACAAACAATAGGCACAACAATAACATCAACTACGAAATACATATCATCATATGGTTTATTGGTGACTGGTTCTGGTGAATATGCATGGCCTTATTCAAATATCAGAGATACAAAATAAAGTTCCTCGATGAAATACATGGATAGGTTTTTGTTATTCTCGCCTGTTCGAATTGATAAATGTCAATGAAGTGTGGAAAACATGACAACCAAACACACAATAATTATTATGTATCGCAACAAATACGATGGCAATGCATTCTTTTTCTCTACATGCTCTGTCAAAAAAAGAAAAAAAAAAAGAAACCAAAATTCAACCGTTCAACCAATTCCATCGTCATTTCATTTTAGTTTTTGCACATAATGTCCAATATTCATATATCCAACATGACCAAATATATGAACAAAAATAAAAAAAAAACCGAGCTTTTTTTCGGCTCAAACAACAACCAATATCAAATCAATTCCTATTTCTTTATCAACTTTCATTTTTGTTGTTTTTGTTTCATATTTTGATGGTGTTAGTATAAGTTGTATGGTGTGTCTATTTGAAGAAATACATATTTTAAATTGTTTTTTTTTCTCTTCTTTTATCTATTCAAACGATCTGAATACATTTATTGTGAATTCACGAATATTCGTATATGGAAGCCGTCATAAAATATAAAACAGCCTCGGTTGATACAGATTTCAATGAAATAAAACAACAACAAGGTAAATAAAACACTCAAGCAAAAATATAGAACTTGCAAATTTTTGATAAATAGTTGACTGAATAGAAAAAATATTTTGTAAATTTTGTCATATCATTTGATGTTATATGCTCTGGTTGCAGAGTGCTGGAGCTGGAATATGGAGTAGATAGCTAAAATCATTTAGTCTTTTGATTCATGTCAAATTTATTGAAGCTTTAACCGAAGAAGAACAAACATAAGGTTTTTTTGGAAGAAACAAAAAGAAAAAAATGTGTGCGCCGGTATTTTATCGCTATGTATACAATGATAATAATCGATGACCGACAAAATCCCAATAAAAAATGTCACTGGATTTATTCAACCAAAATAATCGAAAGTTATGAATCGATTTGAATTTGAGTATTCAAATTATAATACGACGAGCAACAAAAAGAAGCACAAGAAGACAAAGGGAAAGATAAAAAAATTTATGAAACGATGAAAATTATTTTATAGAATATCAAAATGCGTCATACAGTATAATTGTGTACTGTCGTCACAGGCAGCGGCCGCGCGTCGTATCCTGTGCAATGTTTGCTCGTTTTTTCCACTTCTCTCTCTTTCTCAATACTTTTCTCAATTTCTAGCCAGATCGAGTTGTTCGAGTTAGTATCGCATCACCATAAATACATAATTCAAAAATGTACACACACACACACACACACACACACACAACAAGAGAGGTTTTTTATCATATTATTAATT
>GL501538.1:171388-182279 GCA_000149185.1 Mayetiola destructor | reverse complement strand
TTCCTCTCTCTCTCTCTCTCTCTCTCTCTCTCATGCGGTGGTGCTATTACTTCATTATCATTGGCGATAAAAAACGTCAATTGAATGTTGGAATGTTCGTAAACAGCGTCACTTTGTAACCGGCTTCGGTTTACGTTTGAACAGCTTTCATTCCAATTTCATTATTCTTTTCTGTAATTTATTTTGTTTCAATAGTAATTTGTTCTGTTTTTCTTCTTTTTTTTTCAATTAATTTTCAATTTGAAGCGTAATCACAAATTAATATTTGGTATATTTTCCCTGTACCCAAAAGGCAAACCAATTCGAATGTTTTTCGGTATTTTTGTGTTTCTTCAAAACATGCAATTGAATTGTGGGGGTTCATTCGGTTAATTTTTATTTTCGTTCAAATATTTTTGTATGATTTTAAATTGAAATCGATCATGAGCACAAATAACACTGATCAAAATTGTCTCGTGTTCGAAATGATGAATCGGCTTTTCGGCCATGGCAAATTCGAATTTTTGCGCTTAAAACTTAATAATTTATTTTAATTTAATCGAATTAAATGCTTAGCATAGGACACACTATGACATAGCATGGAATGACACTTTACCTCAACAAGCATATTAAGTGAATTAGAATTTTGTTGGAATAACATAAAGATATATCATATTTTTGAGACGCATTCCATCGTCGTCTTTTTTTTTTTTTAGGAGCGGCAAAAAAAAATTGGTTCAATTGAAAACCAGAACGATTAAAATATCGAATATATGCAAAAATTTGCTCAATATTGGGATCGATCAACCGGTTTTTCCATTCATTCGGTCATTTTTCAATGTTTCAAATCGAGAGAAAAAAAAATGTCACTTTTTGTTATGGATATTTTAACATTTATATTGTGTGATTGTGCATTTTTCTGCATTTAAATGAATCGATGCATCGTAGTTATAAATATATTAATACGCTAAGCGTTTTACTCATGTCCCTTTTATGAGTTGGATACTGAACCGATTTTTATGAAAAAATACACCATTGGTACACCATACTATCGAGTAGATGGGCAGAATGTATTTTTGATAAAAATCGGTAAAAAAAATCAATGGTTAAAAATCAGGTTGGAGAGGAAGATGTAATCCTTGGCACGATACATACAAAAAATATTCACACGTAAACAGCTCGAAAGACGAAACAGAGAGAAAACAAAACACGAACGCATATGTGTGTATGTAGCATTCTTTACTATTGAGCGTCCGTCTGTGTGTTTTGTTTTTTCTTTGTTTCATCTTTCGCTTGTGTATATGTGCTTCACTGACCATTAGATCACATTTTATGAAAAATATTCTTCTTTTTTTGGATTTTTTTATTTTTAGTTCGTTCAAACCGTTGGAGTACATGTACTCAATCTGATTTTTCTTCTGTAATTCTCACGGCAACGATGAAAGATATTTTTATGCATTATTGACTGAATACATTGAGCGCGAAAAATTGTCGCAACAAGAATTTAGATTAATCATTCATTCCCATTTGTCATTTGTCTCATTATGGAATACGGCGATTGATCTGTTTGCGAAATACGTTTGATAAAACATGCAAACGTTACCGTTTCTTATGAGAAAGATTTGTCTTGTGCCGTTCGTTATTGGTAACTGACCTTGCATTCACCCGCACTGTCAACTCATACACACGAAATCCGGGTGCATGCAAGATTCGCACATTCACACGTGATCCAAATCAACCGTTTCGACAAAACAATCGAAATCACAGGCAAATGAATTGGAATCGTGATCACAATGGATCGCGGACAATACTGGCAAAAGGATTGGTTTTAGTTGACGGCCAACGACGGAGATTCGTCCGACGCCACAGATAGAAGTTAAGATTCATTCAATTCGACGAAATAATAACAAACAAAAAAAATAGTGTTCTTATTTAGTTAAATTTAACTATGAACTATGCACAGTACTGAGACCTGAGAAATGGAATTTTTGTGGTATGTGTCAACAAGTACGGGAGGATATTAGCATTAAATTAGACGTATAAACCGAATTATTAAAGCCGATTTGGAGACGATTTTAAGGAGGTTGTAGAAACGATTGTGTTCAAAGCCTTCTGGTAAGCATTAAGCGCATGAGATTAAAATTACTTAAAGTAAGCCGTGTCGAATAGTTGTTTAATTTATGTAATAATAATTTTATATCAATTTTCATAGAAATAAATTCAAGTGAAACAAATAAATGGCAAAGTGATATAAGATCTCATGGCCATTTATTGCGGACAGACAGACAGACAGACAGATAGATAGATAGATAAACATTCAATATTCAATATTCAAATTTAAGCTACGGTCCCAAACGTATATTCAATATCGCGAAAAACGCAAAATCGCAAAATATCGTTAACAAAATGTTGAGTGCTTTTTATTTTTGCCTATACTTCTGGCCGATGAGCAATTATCCAATTTTGATTGGTTTCATGTTGGAAATTCAGTTCTTTGCATTAATAGGCAATAAATTTTTTTTTTCTTTCCGAAATGCCATCTGTTTCAACGTTGACATTTTCACATCGGGGGAAAATCCGTTCGAAACGGTCTGCATTGTTGACTGCATGACTAAAAGACAGTACATGAGCAAAAAATAGATTTTCGTGTTGTACAAAATGGAAAAGCGAAAATATTGTAATATTTGAAAATCGAGAGAAAAAAAAAAGTCGGTCGGTTAGCCGTCAGTTTCAAATCACAAGAAGAAATATGAAATTTTATTATTATTTATTCATAATGAAAATGTTCGGTATTTATTCTTGTTTGCCATGTGCGTGCCCATTGTGGCCTTTTTTCTGGTCTGTGTCTCTTTCTCTTTTCTAAATTTTCAATGCATTTCGATGTTGCATGTTAAATGCATTATTACACTTCATGAATATATTGCAACCGTTCAATGGATTTAATGCCCGGCAGCCGAAGAAAAAAAAAAAGAAAAAACTCCGAATAAAAGAAAAGAGGTGAAACAACCATTGAAAGTTGAACAATTGATTTGAAAGAGTCAATAAAAAGGGAATTTGAAACGTCGACCGATGAGACGATAATAATGAGAATATATGGATAAATGATGATAGGTGATGTGTGATTTAATATGTGTGTTTATATCATTGCGTGTAGAGTATTGAGTCAGCCTATTGTGTCCGAATGCTTGAATTATGGAACGTTGTCAATTTTATGTTTCCTTCAATAATAATAATAATAATAAAAATAAGAATAATATATCTGTTTTTTTTTTCTTCTTTTTTCTTCATGTTGAATTCATTGTGCTGGGCCTGGTTGCATGATCATCATCATAACTGTCTACTATGAATACTGAATATGTTGATGTATTTATTTCATATTTTTTAACAGTTTTTCATTTCTTTTTTCTCAAGCCAATGGAAAAATCGGAGGGATAACACATGCAAGTTGAAAGGGAACTCGAATAATATGTATACATATAATAAAAAAAATATTCGGAATTGCAAATGGAATGTCAGTATGAGATACACTAAATTATATAAGCAAACTGAATGCGATGCAACAAACTGGTAAACGAGAAGCGAAAAAAAAAAATGTGATAAAAGAAAAGAGAATCGAAAATGAAAATGAAAAGGAAAAATTGGAAACGCACTTCGACTTCTAGACTCTGAGGCCGGATACATTTGCAAAACGTCAAACAAGCCACAGACAAATGTTCATCGTGTACATTATGCAGTATGCAATGGAAGTCAAATTGCAAACAGTTTATTTTATCTGAATTGGCTCAATTCGGTTTTTTTTTCTTAGTTGATGTTTTGCGAATATCAGACCCAGTTTAAAGTCCATACTAAAATCTTTCTGTCAATATTGTTTTGTTGATTGGATTCTGTTTCGTTCTGTCAAATTATTTATTTTATTAAAACGTGTCCGAATATGAATTTGCCATTGGTAAACTGTGTGAACATTGAGCATTGAGTATCAATATCGAAGGATTTATAAATTGTTCGTTGTCCCGTTTGATAATAAAATAATCGGCACCGACGTAATGGAGCCTGTTGTTCACCAGATATTCGAACACACAATTTTTTTTTCTCCGATCATTTTTTGCGCTTCATGTTATTTTGTTGTGTTTCGTTTACACTTGAATAGCAAACGATGCATATTTTTAGCCGTAGAATCTGACAAAGTATTCATTGAATGCAAATATTTTTTTTTTCCATCACATAACATTTTCAACAAATTGAAATACACAGCAAATGAAATATGGAAAATGGAGACAAAATTGTCATGGATTGAGACAGTTTTTGTTGATGCCGTGCGGTGACAATTGGCAATATTCGTAATATTCCAATGGATTACAGAAGGAAATCTAAAATACACTCAAATATTCATGAATAAAGAAGAAAAAAGAGATAAGCATTGAATAAAAAAAAACCCTGGACGAACAGCCAGACACTACCATCCGTACTCATTAACCTTTCAAATTTAAATATCATTATTTCTTCTTTTTTCACATTTTCTTTTCCATTTTTTTTCGTCTTTGAATTTTCCAGTTACTTCAATGTGATCAGCGCAATTTACACGCTTTAACGCTTATTTCGGTCAATTGTGTGTGTGTGTGTGTATGACGATTACATTTAACTAAAGTCAAATTGACATTCTATTCTGAATGAACAGCATCGATCTGTCTCAAGTAGTTATTTCGATTCAACGAATCCACAATCCACATTGATTGAAATCAGATTATCAGGGCCAAGGAATACATTTATTGTAGTAGTTTCTTTTTCTCAATCGAATTCTCCGAAACGGTAAAGCTTTAACAGATTTATTCAAAACATAAAATATGTTTAAAAAAAAAAAAAAAGAAACCTTGTCAACGTCGAAAATTAAATTAATGACGTAACAAATGAAATCAGTTGCATCGTTATACGATCTAAATTGTATTTGTTTGTTTGTTTGTTGTTAATTCGTTCAGTTGCCAATACAATTTTAACGACTTTAGAATTGATTTCACCCATATTCGTCGACAAATTAAGCGTTACAATCATTTAATGAAATTCAAAACGTCTGTAAATATTTACATAGCGGCAGCGCTAGCGCGAATGGGTCATTGTTAGTTTGTTGATTGATTAAACAACTGAAGTGAAGTAGAAATAAAAATATGGTCAACACGATAAAATCACCCAATCGATTAAAACCGTTATTCATTTCGAGAAGTTTTCACGTTGGCTTGAAAATTTTAATTTCGTATCGAATTAAGCAGCTTAAATTTTCGTATTTAGATATTTTGTTGAATAATATTATTATTATTATTATTATTATTATTATTATTATTATTCTCTACTCATTTCTAATAAAATATTTGCTTACCTTTTCGAAAAATATCGAAAAACGAACAATCAATTATTTTTTTTTTGTTTTTTGATTTTGTTGGTCATGTGTAAAATTGATTAGCGTTTTCTGTCACTCATGCCGTTTTCTGTCACTCGAAGTTTTGTTTTAAATGCAAATATATGCCAGAAAAATGTAATTTTCTGGCAACAAATTGCGACGTGTCAAATGCACACATTTATCTCACGCATTTTATTTTATTTCACGCATTTACAGATGTATTTATAAAAATGAAATGGTGTTTGTGTGTCATCGATAAAAGCGTGAATGGATCGATAGAATTTCATTATTCATTTTTGAGTGTGTTTCTTTTGATGTGTGGAAGGTTTTTAATATAGTTAGATTATTCTCGACAAAAGGCGGTGTTCAAATTAAACACAATATTTAACATTACACAGTCTGATTTTTCTTCCATAATTCTCACGGCAACAATAAATAATCAGTTCGCCCTCTGACAACGCACTACAACATGCAATGAAGATGTACAAAACAAATTATGGCAACACGTCATAATGCGTGCAAAACAAATGTCCATCCATTGTCAATGAACGTATCGACGAATTTGATGTGAAAATAGGCATTGATCCAGATTGAACAAAACAATACCTGAATCTCTATAAAGATTGTTCATCAATTGAAACCAAAACATTGCGTTGAATGGCAAATTTTCGGAAACATGGATACAATCGCCGTTCAATTACTGGTCAAATGAGTATGATATGATTTAAATTTAATTTAATTAAATTGTTCAAATAAAAATGGGTCAATATTTTGTTCATCGTCAATCATTAGATTGTATTTCTTCCATGATTTTTTCTTTGTTTTAATTTCATTTAACAGTTCGATAGATGAAAACGAGAAGCATGAGAATGCAGTGATATTCTGATAAGATTCAGAGGTCCACATTATGCATAGTTTGTTCAACATAATTCGAATTATTGTAATGATGGTTAGCAAGTAAGTCAAAGGAATTCATTATAAAAATGCAATTAATTGTTTTTCACTGTTTATTTGTAGGCTTATCATCACCAATATATACGACAGTTGAAATTTGACGTTCACCAAGGGAATTTAGTCAGTGGCAAAGAATCAATGAAATGAAGCATTAATCTTCTTCGGACATTGGACATGAAAAGCAAATTTACCAATTCGTGGAGCTCGAACACCACTTAAATTGATTCGTTTTTGTTTGCAACAGTTTGTCTCAACAGTAATTGTAATTGACGAATGTCGATCATCAAAGGTTTGTAACTTTTGTACGCGAGCAATGGTTAACGATGATTATCGGTAAGTGTAAATTAAATAGTTCTATTCTTTTTTTTTGATTTGAAATAGAAAAAACAAAGCCAAAAATCGATTCGGTTGAGTAATAGGAGTTCATAATAATCATAAGAAGCATTCATTTTAAAGCCACAAACAAACGAGCCCTACTGAACACTTACATACAAACAATGTGTGTAGTTTGTTTTGTTATCATTTCAAAATTCATAAATAACGAATTTTAATAGCAAGTTCAAATGTTTATGATAACGTTTTTTTTTCTTTGTTTGTTTCTATTCTCTTCTGTTTTCTTTTGTGTGTTTCGTATTGAATATATAGCAATTCATTTTGTGTTGGTTGTCAACCAATCAAACGTACATCAGCTTCAGCTCCTGGATTCCTCTAACAGCGCCGATTAATATTCTCACTTAGCTAGTTTGAACTGTGACCTATGCACAGAACTGAGACCTGAAAAATCGGATTTTGGTGGACTGTGTCAACAAGTACTGGAGGATAGCAGCATTTATCAGACGTACAAATCGAATTATTAAGTCCGATTTAGAGACGATTTAAAGGAGGTTGTAGGCACGATTGTATTCAAAGCCTTCTAGTAGTAATCTATAGTGTAATAGAATCTTCTCTTTTCTTTTCATTTCATTTCTATTTCTATCGATGTTTTCTGCTTTTCCGTCGGTGCTATGGCATTTGCGTGCATGCATCGGTCCGAATATTTACAGACAAGATTTTGAAACGTTTCGATTACGATTTGATGCGATGATGATTTGATGACAACTCGCATCTCGCATAATGAAGCCTACACAAAAAAAAAAAAATTCGTTTCTTCTCTCTATATGTATCACAATGAATGTTCATGTGTACAATGTATGTATAGCAGCACAGCTGGTACACATGATCAACAAATTAAAAACGATTTCGACACGATATCACCGACAATTGAGAAATTTTGATGGATTTAAAGTTTTTAAGTGATTGGTTATTAGATGGAAATTTCTTATTATTCTTTTCAACGAAATATGCATCAGTTGCTGCAAAGAATGTAAAGATTTGCAACTTTGACCATCCATTTTTTTCAAATTTCGTTCATCGAAAAGCCTACGCATTGAAACATTGAAACATCACATAAGGACCGAACCAAAATACGCATTCCTCAATGATGGAATGAATGAATGAATGAAGTGTAAATATGAATTTCAACTGAAATTAAGGACTCAATCTTTTTTCCCTTTCATTTTTCATTTACAGTTCGAGAAAGAGCCATTGCAACGTATAGTTGTCCCTTGGCTTGCATTATATTGCCATGTGCACAAAAAAAAAATAGAATAAGATAGTTAAGATTGAGAAAAATCTCGGTAACTGGATAATTTTCTAAACTGACCAAATTGGTTGTGAGCCAATTGGTCCACAAATGGCCCATTTAGAGAGTGGTCCTTTTGTAGAGACTTTACTGTAATTTGAATTGAAAATAATTTGATGACATTTGAAATTTTTCTGAGCATCGATTTGAATTCGAGCTACATCAGGAGATATCTTCATCATCGGAATGTCAACTTATTAAATTTGATAACAACAATAACAACAACCACAAGCACCAAATTCATTTGAATATGTGTGTCGCGATTAACATTCAGCGATCATTGGTATAGCATTATTATTATTATTATTATTATTATTATTATTATTATTAATTTTTTTTTTTCATTTTCCCATTGGACATCAAGTCACCACAAATGACTCAAAATTGACTTTGGAAATTTCTCTACTCATGCGTTGATTCTTGTTGTCGTTTTGCCAAAATCATTTTATTTCGTAACGAAAAAAGTACACAAATAACGATAATTTGGTTCATTTATGTTTTTTTCTTTATGTTGCGATTTCCTGGCATTAAAAAAAGAAACGAATTACCATGTAATTAGACGAGCTCACTGAAAAATGTGTTTTTGATTCGAAAGAGAGAAAAAGAAAATGAAATCCACACGAGCCATTGCATGAATCCCATTCGTAGAATGAAAATGTAGATGGCGAGCGAGCGACAATGAATGAAATCTTATTTATTCGACTCTCAATTCTCATTCAAGCTCTTTAACATAATTTTGCTCACAATCTTTATGTCTATACGTTCAAAACCAACAAATTGTTACAATTCAATCGACGAAAGAAATATTTCTAAAATGTTTCTTCTCTTCACTTTTTTCCTCCCTTTTTCCAACATAGGACAAGCATTTTTAAATTAACTTAAATCCGAAATTTAGGATATTCTACAATGAATCGCGTCTCACCTGATTGACAGAATAGAGGCGAAAGAAAAGAGAGAGAGAGAGACCGAGAAGAAACATACTGAATTCAGCAAAACAAAAAGGCCACGATTGACAGCTGAGAAAATCCAAACACAACAACAATATTCACAACGAATTCGATGAGAGAGAGAGAGAGAGAAAGAGAAGAAAGAAGAAAATAACTTATTGTGACCGTGCTTACTGTCGATAGTAGCAGTCACAGATAGTTGTCGCTTGGCAAACATACAATATGTAATAAGAAATGAGATGAAACAGTAGAAAAGAGTTCGCGGCCTAAATATTTGAGCAACATGTGCTGTTGCCGTTGGTAATTACAAACGCATCGAACAATTTTTTTTCGGCCTTTAACAATTAACAAAATAAGAAAAACCATTGAAACTTCAAAACGTCTCAATTCAACGGACAAACATTTTTGGGAATAATTTCTTTACAATTTGCATGAATGAAATCTTTCATTATTAATAAATAATTAACTTATGCTTCACAAATGAAAGGGATCAAAGATGAAGAATTTCTTCTTCCTTTCATTGAAATACATCGAAATTTGAAAGATGAATCCATTTTTTTCTTTGCGACTAGAACTCAATTTTATATTTAAAAAATAATATTTTTGCCTGTGTTCGCCTAGTTAAAAGCTAAAGGCTACATTCCGTGTCAATATTTTAGATGTCTCACAGACCATGTAAAATCGATAAACCAAAAAAATAAAATATCAGGATGACATCAACTTTATTTGTTATGATTCGTTTCGTAAACTTTCACATAATTTTTTCGGGTGTCAGCCAAAAAAAGAAAACCGAATTGATGTGATTTTCCTTCTATTCATTCAGTAAATATTTGGGAGAATGTTCTGAATCGTAATAAAATTACTAAAATATGTATATTACATGGCAATTTCTACAATATGGATTGCGTTATCCATGAACCGAATTTTAAAAATTACTTGCCTCATCTTTTTTGATGGCACAATTGAATTAAAACATTGTATACGCGAATATGTACATAGAACTCAGTTACGCATGTATACAAAAATATATTGATGTGACAGTTGTAGACGATTTTCTATTGATATTTTCGACCACAAGCAACAAAACATATGAAATTTCAATTGAAAGAAAAAGTTCATCACAGTTACGCAAAAAAAAAAATTCAGTCTCTCATTTGACAAAAAGGGAAACCGAGAAGAAATTGGTGAATTTTCTTTTTGAAGAAATATTTTATTTTAAAAATTAGACAATGCGACAATAGCTGTTATGCAAGAAACGGATTTTCATTTTTAAACATTGACTTCGAATCAAAATGAATTTGCTCACAATAATATTCCGACAGTGTTTCTTTTTTCACATATTTCGAATATTGAATTATTCGACCGAATCACTTCGTTTGATGATTTTATTTGAATGAAACTCATAAATGAAGGTAAAATTTGGCATTTTTTTTTTTCATTTTTTTTTCGGTTCAGTCTTTGCACAACACGACCAATATCAAATGTGCAAACATCGACATTTTCACAAACCAAAATGATAAACCGAAACAAATTATGCTCATTGTTCCGTTAATCGACGAGAGAAGAAAACGAGGAAAAAATAAATATGGCTGAAATATCATCATCGAAAAAGAAACATTTTAACGACGAAATAGTATTTCATTTGGAATTGGTGCTTAAGTAATTTGTCCAGATCTATGGATTTATTTATTATGGCTTTTTACACTCTACACTCCTCAGTAATGATACCACATTGGAAGCTTAGAAGCTGATTTTTTGTTTTCTTTGCTTTGAAATGATTTTTGGTTTTTAGTTCATTGCATCCATTCAACATTCAAGATTCAAGCTATGCACATTACACATAGACAACGACAGGCAGACAAACAGACAGACAGACACACAAATACCAGACGCCGATATTGTATTGTGTGTGTGTGTGTGTGTGTGTGTGTGTGTGTGTGT
>GL501538.1:131550-143685 GCA_000149185.1 Mayetiola destructor | reverse complement strand
TTTCTTCTCTCTCTCTCTCTCTCTCTCTCTCTCTCTCTCTCTCTCTCTCTCTCTCCCCTTTTCGAAACATATAATTATTTGTGAAGTGTGAATTGCTGGAAAATATTAAGTGGAAAAAAGATGCAAATTTTTGGGCAATAGCGGTGGAAATAATAATTCATTATTATCAATCTAAAATCAATATTCAATATCCACAATCCGATAAATAAGTCCATTAACCAGTTGGCAAATGAAATATTTTCAAAAAAAAATCACTCAAAACAAGTGTAGAGAATGAAATCCGATTCTGTACAATTTTCGTTTTTTGTTTCTCGTATCGTATTCCGTTTTGTTAAACATTGCCCTGCTCGTAACTGTTCGGCCACTTACATGCAATCCACTTGACTTGATTTCATTATTATGCATTACGATTATATTTGCTGTCAATTTCGTCAACAATCGGATCGAGAGCTAACATAAAGTGAATTCCGTGATAGAAAATCACCGACATATCATTTGTCGATTATGCAATTCAAAACGAAAACAGAAAAAAGTGACCGAATGCATTTTGAGCTTGCCAACAATTTGCCTCACGTTGAATTTGAGCATATTCGGTTTTTATCGATTATTTTTTTAATACTTTTTTTTTGTTTTCTCTCTCTCTCCCTATTCTTGGTTGACTATTGAGTATTCAGAGTAAGCGTATTAATTATAGATGTGGCTTGCATACCCATTCAAACCCTTTGAATATACGAAATAAATCTATATATGCAAAAATGTCATTCGTCATAGATCTTTATTCTTTGATTGGTATGAAACAAAGAAAGTTCTGGTTTTTGTGTTCTGATTCTATATACACTAATTTTTATACATTCATGATTCACGATTGCATGGATTGATGATAAAAAATATTGCCAACACAGCGTTACAATGACTGCGGTACGTTCGTTTTGGAATCGATTGAAATCAACGCATATCCTCAAATACACTGACATTTTTCTTTTTTAAATAAAATGTGTGTGGTTCATTTTCGGTGCATTGGTGTGTGCACACACTGCACACGGTTGTTAGTTATTTCTTCATCTTTTTTTTGTTTTTTTTTTGTTTTTTGCGTGCTCTCTTCTTCTTCTTCTTTCATTTCGACGAATGAGTCGACAATCATGTGCAATGTGAATACCATACGAACGTCAAATGCATTTGAACAAATGTTATTTCACCTATAAAAATGCGATTGACTGACGTTATGAAAAATGTTCATTTTCCAATTCTCATTTTTTGTTTCTCTAGTTTTCTTTTAGTTTCTCTATTGCTCATTGCTCTGCAGCTGAATCTGTCTCTCCAGCTAGAAAAATTTGTCGCTTGTGCTTTTCTTTTCGTGTGACTGAATTGCAAAACACATACACACGCTGATTTTTATGGCTGAATTTAGTGACCAGAGTGAACGGTTGAATTTTTCACTATTGTAATGTGTGTGTTTGCGTTGTTGTTTTTTTTTTTTTTTTGTAATGGGGTTTGATTTTTTCTTACAGCTTCGCTGTTTCTATAATTTTGCTGTGTGTGTGTGTGTGTTTTTTTTGCTTCTCTATTTCCATTCGTTGCTGTTGTCGTTGCTGTTGAATTGATTAAACGGAGCGCATTTGCAATTTTTCAAAACAGCACGGTCAATGCACGATATTGACACACAATAAAGAGCCAAACAAACCGATCCAATAAAATATGCATATTTAATTTGAATGCAAGAATATAAAATGCCCGAATACATATATTTTTTGTTTTTTCCATTTAAATTTATACTTCATATATGTATACACAATATCGCTAACATGATTGCTACTTCCTCTTCTTGCTATGGAAAAATAATTGATAGAAAGAATAAAGTGAAATGTGCACGAAATCAATCCAATTGAAAAGCTCTGTTAAACGATTTGCCATTTATCGATGGAATTCTTTCTTTCTCAACTTTCCTTTCTCTATCTCTCTCTCTTCCTTCTTCTGGAACATTGTTGAATATCAAAAGAACAATAATAATAATCGATATCGAAAAATTGCAATTCAATGCTTTATAAATGCAATTTAACGTTCAATCACCTACACCAAGGGTGCTTGTGTTGAAAAAAAAAGAAGAATAAAAAACCATCCATATTTGTTTGCACAATCAGCAAATTACAGAATGTTGTCAAACTTTTTGCACCAGGAAAGAAAACACAAAACCATTTCAATCATATCTAAAATCATATGTATTTGTGGCTGCTCCAACATTAAACACAATGAACACTGAATATCCATCTGAATAAGAGATAAAGCTGAAGCTCGAAAGAAGATTCAATTTCGGATTTGTTGAATTCATTACGTTTCGTGTGTGTGTGTGTGTGTGTGCTCCTTTGTTAATTTGCCCTTCAAAATAAAAAGAGCCTTTTGTTGCTTTGACCTTTTTTGTGAATGGCTTTCTTTCTTAGTGAATGCTTCGCATCTCCAATATCAAAACGTCAACCATTCTACCGAATACAAAATATTCATACATTATAAACAACATAATCATAATTCAAGCGCACAATATGAACGTTTTCATTTTGTCCATTTTACCATTTTGATCTTTCATTGAATCTAGATAAATTTCATACAACAGTGAGCAGCGGTGAACAGCAGTTTCCGTTGTCTGTTTGTGCATCAAAATGTAAGAAACAAAACAAAAAAAAAGCAAAGAAAAGAAAAACACACAAAAAAGGAAAATCGATTCAATGCTTTGCGCAATGATTTTTTTTTTCAATTTTTGCTTTACATCGAATATACACCGAAACGACAATCAATATGAGAGTTACAGTATACATATACGGAATATATTGTGTAGCAAATTCGTATATGTATAGCCATGCATAAGCAGTCTAACTGAATAGCACTGCACAATTTATAAATCGGTTTTTAAAATAATACAATATATAAATAGCATTTGGTTAAAATTGAATCAAGTAAAAATATAGTATGAAACATAAATGGAGAAGACGATGGCGATGATGTACCCATAGTGTATAGATTGTATGAGTAAACCAAACGTGAACCGATGATGGAAAGTGTCCCATTTCGAGGTTGACATCAACGATTAAAAACCATGTAAACATGTTTGTCTCTTTTGATTTTGATTATGGCCGATGTGATTATTATCTTATATTTATTATGTTGCTGTTAACAGTTAGCAATAATAATAATTATTATTATTATCTGCACATTTATACACTGAACGTGGCGTATTCAATGAAACAAACATTCAATTGAAAGTATAATGAGCTCAATGGCCACAATGTCACTGCTATTGGCTAATTGAATTATATTTTATGAATACACAATATGTTTTTATTTCCAGAAGAAGATTCACAAGAATCAATCGAAGATTAAAATTATTATCTTGATAAAACGATTAACCATTTATTTTATTCCATTTAAATTGCCATCGTTGAATGAAGCTACATCAAAAGCAGTCGATAATCTCAAGTTTCGGGAAAAAATGTACACAAAATAGAGTGGCGAAAAGAAAACTAAATAATTGAATAAAAATGAACAAGGAAAACCACAATCAACTAACAGATTCAGATCACGTTCACATCTTTGTTGCATAAATTTATTTTATTGTTCAATGTTCAACTGAAAACATTGCATTCATCTCACCAAACAACATATACATATATATATTGTCCATCCAATCTCATTAGCAATAATCGAAATTATTATTAAGGCCATCCGAATCTTAAATTTGTTTCTTCAGAAAAGCCATTTAGAATGGATCGAAAATCTGAAATGAATGAAAATACCAATATTATCCAAACGAAATTCACATCATTGTTTCGGAGGAAAATATTTTGCGGTAAATTGATTAATTGACTGATTGATTTGTAGCATGTGCAAATTCATGATCGGTCATCGGAGATATTTCTTTTATTGTTGTTATTATAATGGCTGTTTATATTTGTGACATTAAATTTGTATCGTTGAAACATAAATTCATCACACGATTTGATAAACATCAAATATCAACGATGAAGCTAATGAATGTACGTTCCTTGTGTATGTGTGTGGCATACTATAGAAATGGAAATGAAAATGTCCCATGTAATTTTATTGCATATAATTTAGTGTTATATTTGGTAAACAGTGAATACTGAATAGTAAATACTGATCAGTGAACGGCGAACAATGATTTGACAACGATTTCTATTCACGCAAATAAACCTATTTATAAAGAAAATTCCGATAATGGTATAACTGGTAACCGGTAACTCTTGACATTTTGAATCAATATCTATTTCTCTTCGTCAAAACAATAGTCAGTTTAAATTCAATTGGTGCATATGAGTCACAGGCCAATTATTGTACAAGCAATGAAAAAATGTAACAGAAATAAAATGAATGAAAGCAAAGAACATGAACAGTGTTACTGAAATTACGGCCAATTCAGCGTTCCTTCCTGTAATGATTTTGATCTGATTTGAATGCATTCGGTGTATGTTTTAATCATTACATGATATTGGAGTCATCGTCGTTGCATAGCACTCTTTGTCAATGATCGACATATAACCGCATTTTCAGGTCAAAAAAAACCGCGAACAATTTTTTAATTATCGATCAGAAAGAGTGAAAAGTTCAATTATTGCTAAGTCCGATGATTGTCTTTCTGGCTTATAATTCTTGCAATGAAATGCGCAAAGAACCACTCGACAATCCGTTTGAGGATTTCATTCAACTTATGTCGAGAAAATACCATGCCATCGGCTAAGTAGTGTACCCTTGCAAAATAGAAAGATTTTTTTTTGGCGTGCATATTGATGTTATTTGCATAGTTGAATGGCTGTGCACTATGTAACACAGTTGGAAAGTGAATTCTTCGGTCAAAGTTCCGTTCAACAAATTCACGATCAGCCACAGGATTTTTCGTGTTTGCTTTCACCACAAAAAAATCATTTTCAAACATGAAATCGCTTGCCGGGCGATCGAATTTGGCACGAATTTGACAAGGATCCTCTGACAAAGTAATTTCCATTAATCGTCTGGACAAATGATGTGAAGACAGGAATAATAATAATAATGGAAACATCTTCCGCTAGTAAATCGATGACAGCAATCAAACACTCATCGGCTGAATTGCTCTTCAATAATTTTTTAATCACAAACTGTCTCATTTTGATGGCTTAATATTTGAAGATGGAAAGTCTCAACTGTTTACTTCAAAAATCGATGCTTAAACGAACTAAATACAATGGACTATTCTTTGAGAGAAATTTGAATGAGCTCCCATTTATGATGATGTTTAAAAGCCGAATGATCCTTAAATTTCCAAGGTTGATTGATGTAAGATGTTCAGGAAAGCATCAATCCGATTACACATTTATACACATTGGCGTGTGTAATGCTTTGTTGTTTGTCATTCTTTGATATTGAAAGATATCGTTAGCCAATGAAGGATGCAAATTTAGAAACAATATTGAATTAGTTATGATATGCGATATGTCATTCATAAGTTTAACAGCGCGGGTGAACACAAGGTCAGTCTCCTATAACGAATTCGATATCATCTAAGTTTTTTGTTTCGACAATTTTTTGCGCTCGTTGAATTCAGTCAATAATGCATAGAAATATCATTCATTGTTGCCGTGAGAATTACAGAAGAAAAATTCAGATTTCGTAATGTTAAAAATCATTTTCATTTGGAACAGCACTCTTTGTTGAGGATAATGCAATTATGCTAAAAACCATCCATACATCATAAGAAACTACTCGAAAAATAATGATGAAATTCTATCGATCCATTTGCGCTTCTATCGACGACACACAAACACCATTTTATTTTTATATATGTATGTCGATGTGCATTGTACATATTCCATTTGATGAGTGGTGATCTAACTAAGTAAGAGCAATCAAGCAATGAAAGATGAGGAAAAGTCCAAACACATTCATCGAAAGAGTTAAAACTGGTTTTTCTTTTTCTTTTTCATTCGCATATTAAATGCATCGCAATAGGTGCATCGTTTGTAAATCGCTTTTTATCGATCACGATTTGTGCTCAAGAATTCCATTCAACGTACGCGACGATCCACTGTTGTATAGATTTCGCATTACGAGCGTGAATTTAGAAAGGAGAGACGAACCTAACTTTTAAATTTGATCTGACAAAAAGAACAGCGTATTAGCCGTTCAATCAGTAACTTAAACAAAAATGACGGTTTTCCAAATTCCTTGCCAACGATTTAATTGCGACGGATATTTTTGGTTCTCTGCTGTTATTTGTTTGTTTTTTTTTCGAATTTCGTTTGATTGTTGTATGAGAGGACTGTTGCCAACGATGTTTTTTTTCATTTGATTCTGTCTGTATGCGTTTATGAATGTGCGCAATTCAGCATAATTTTAATCGAGATTCCGCCAAGGCGCTGCATTAAAATGCCATGCGAAAAAAAAAAACGAGTATAATAACCTTGCCTGGCATTCCTGAATTTCAAATATTTGTGGTTCTGTTTGGTTTTCCGATTCACGTTACTCGATCAATAAATCAAATTGTTGAAAATGTATTTTCATTCATTTGTCCATCGGTTTCTTATACTTTTTTTTTCTTCTCCTTTCTAATCATCATCGTCTTATTATTTTTCAATAATTTTTTTTATTTTCAAAACAGACAAGCAAAACGAGTATTTGCATTGAATGCCGTGGCACAGCCGCTAAAGGTCCGACTGGAACAGCCGAATTATTAAGCTCATGCTGTGGCTGTGGCATATCATTGCATTCAACGTGTGCAAGTAAATTGGCAAATCTTGCAACAAATGTGGTTCCACTATCGATTCTTGTGAAGAAAGGTAGCAAATGGTTGTGCAAGGAATGTCAATCAGCATGTAGTGCATGTAAAAGTCAACACACATTAACCGCCAGTAGTAATAGTAAAGGAATATGCCTGCTAATGTGCAGTACTTGTGATAAGAACTATCATCTATGTTGTTTAGATCCAGTGCCTGTGAAAAAGCCAAAGTGCCCATGGAGGTAAGGAAAATATGTATTTTTTTCTGTTTGTTGTTGTTGTTTTTATTGGCCCATTTCGAGAGATGGCGGATATATGTCCGACCCATGCTGGGTAATTGATGCCCGAACCATTGATATGGTCACTAAAATAATATAATTGAATTGAGAAAGGAACAACCAAAATATAAAGAAGATTAAGAAGATAGAACAAAAAAAAACTGATCGCAAATTGTTGAATTCATTGTATGCGCAGGTGTCGCCATTGTTTGGAGCATCATGAAAATGTTTCACAAAAATCGTCTAGTCGAAGAACCGCCAGTTCACCGACATCCGCGAGGAAAAAGATGACTAAATTACAACAGAAAAGTGTCGATAAAAAGAAACAGTTAAGGTATGGCATTTCTCATTCCTATTTATATTGATGTATGACCATTTTTGAAATGATTTCAATGTTTTCCTCATTCTCCACGATTTATTTTCTCTCATTTTTCCCCCTCATCCCATATATGTGTTTTTTGTTTTTTGTTTTTTTTTTTTGTTTATCCATTTGTTTGTTTCTCAAATGGCTATCGCCATTAACAGGTTAGATACAATGTTACAAAGTGCAACGTCATTTCGAACACCGGATAATCCAAGCCGTACAGTTGATCGTTTAATATCATCGACACCGTTGCACAGCAGTAGTTCATATAAGCGAAAAAGTTCGAATGCACGGCGTCGTATCGTTCCAAAGCAAGAGGACAGTGATAGTGACAGCGATGACAATGATGATAACGATGACGATGACGATGACGACAATGATAATGATACGCTTTCAACACAACCGGTAACCCGTCGAATATTCAACACCACCACTGAAGCTGCCGGTGCTGCTGCTGACAACAAGACATCTTGTGATGGAGGTGCCAAACTTGGCAACAATTGGCGCCAAAGTTTGTCAAATCTTCCAAATCATTTGACAGATAATATAATCGGTAAACATAACTTTTCAAACCTAATTTACCATCATTTGCCAGCAAATTGCCACCAAAATTCAACTAATCGAGTGAAATCCCATTCAGTTCAATCAGTTGCATCGCGCAATTCGTCTTTATCTCTTAATAATCGTTTAATGAACGATGAACTGAATTCACATTCATTGCAACAGCAAATAGGCAAAAATGTTCGAATGTCCAAAGAAAAACAAAAATTCTTTCGACATTCGGTATTTAATAGTGATCGCATAACAAAAACTTCACCGCCATCTATGACCATAGCTGACGGTAAAAAACAGCAATCCCAGCATCATCATCATCATCAACCATTATCATCATCAAATCAACCAAATCAACATCACAGAGGTTCGACGGCCTACACCAACAAAGCAAAACAACTGTCCATAACATCCGGTTCGAGTTCAAGCAGTGATGACGATGACCTGGACGAAGACGATAATGACCACGACGATGACCACGATGACGATGACGACCACGAAGACGATATCGATGATGATTTTGATGAGGATGAAACATTGAAAAATCGAAGGAAAAACGAAGCCAACAAATCAAAACGACAACCATCGAAACAATTAAAAAAATGGCCATATAATGCCGCCGAAGATGATACAGCCGAAACATCATCCGAATCATGCAGTTCAAGCAGTTCATATAACGATGATTCGGATAGTTCAACATCAAGTAGTTCAATGTCATCCGAAGATGATTCAGATGCCGATGATAATAATGAGAACAATGATGAGGACAAGCCATCTAATCCAACAAAATCAAAAAATGCTGGCACTATTGATGCTGGTACATCGTGGGGCTTTGCTGCCGAAGCAAAAAAGAACTTTGATATATTTCGTCGATCAACGAACACATTAACTGATCGCGTTTTTGGAAATTTTGATGGCGTTGACAAAGAATCATTAGTCAAAACAAGTTCACACGCATCAAAATTCGATTTGATAAATTCCCATTCAACAACACAATTAAAATCCGGCCATTCAACAACGCTTAAATCGACATTCTCTGGAAAAGATAGCTCACGTACGAATAAAACTGGAAATATGATTGGCCGACGAAGAACCAAAATTCAAACACAAAACAAAACAGATACAAACGAATATCAAATGGCCAAAAGCCAAATCAGTGATAAAAAGACTGAATTGAATAGCTTTCAACGTGTGCGAAATAAACGAACAAATGCATCCACATTTGCAATGGCTCCAAATGGTCCAAATACGAACAATACATTGAACACAACGAATTTATTTAGATCGGCGCCGCCAAAATATGGTAACCGCACACCATCACACATGGGAAACAAATCAAATTTATTAAATCAATTTGGTAGCATTCATGGAAACAGTAGCATTGCCAGCCATTCAAAATTACAAAATAATCGTTTATCAAATATCACAAATAATAAATTAAATCCAAATCCAAATCCAAATACAAATCCAAATCCAAATTCAAATTCAAATTCAAATTCAAATTCAAATCAATCTTATAGTACTACGCACAATATTAAGGATTCACGTACCATCACACCCACTATAAATAATAATAGCAATAGCATACGAAATAATAATACAAGCAATAATTCGATAAATGCGAATTTAATAAATATGGCAGCACCGAGACGCGTTGCATTGGTATCATTACCATTAGATCAGAAAATGGTGCATTATGCGTCATCGAGCGATGATGAAGTACCGTACTTAACAACGCCATCAACATCACGTCAGTCTGATAATAAATTCTCATTGGATTTTGCTCTTAGAGAAAGAAGTGATTTTAGTTCGATAGGAATGTCGTCAAATTATCCAATGTTGTCGTCATTGTCACCGCACACGCCACCATACAACAAAAACCAATCAATGGGTAAGAATAATCTCAAATTCACCATTCAAACAAATCAAAAAAAAAAAAAAAAAAAAAAAACATTTACATTAAATAAAATCGCAAAAAAAATTTAAATAAAATCGTAAAATCAAAACGTACTAATACTCGAATGCACTCACCACTTAAGCCAATTTGAAGCGCAATGATTCAATTAATTTTTGTTATTTAGTTTGTTGGGTTGATAAATATATATTTGTACTTATTTTTTTTTCTTTTTGTATAATTATATTATTTTTGTTGATAAATGCCTATCACTCATATTCCGAATCCGGATTTGGGAGAGTATTCATTCAAAGATCATTTGCGTTAATTGATGAGCAATAAGATATAAATGCATTCGAATTTTGTTTCCAATTAAAATTTAAACATTTTGTTTCCTTTTATGTTAACAATGGAGAAGAAAAACAACAATTGTTGTGCGTGTCAAATGTTAAAGGTTTTTTTTATTTCTTTCAACGAATCATTGATTAAAGCATTCTAATTTCTAATGATCATTGCAATTTGAAACATACACTAATCATTGATTATTGTGTATGCTGCAAACGGACACACTTAACCTTCGGCTTATTTTCAATTCGCATTTGTGATTTTCCTTCTTCAAATCCAGAACGTATGCTCATGAAATTTCGAAAATCAAACAAAAATTGAAAAAAAAAAACAACAATCAATGCATTCGATGAAATATGTAGACCATATGCATTCAGCTACATTCGATCATTATTTATTGTTTCGGTGAAGAAATCCCAGTGATTTGAATTTGACGTTCTATCGTTGAACAATCAGAGATTCCATTTGAATTGTGTTGGATATGCAATAGTCATTGATTAGTTTGTGGGCAAACTGCATTCGATTAATTTGAGCGGTGACATCTGGCGGAACGTTTTATTTGTTCTCATTTGAGAGCTCTCCCAATCTTATTTTCACTTCTCCTTTCTCTCGATGCTCCTATACATTTGATAAATAATCCCTTTGCTATTCTTTTCGAGAAAAAAATTATTGGAAAAATGAACTACATAAAATCAAAAAAACGAAAAAACAAAAAAAAACTAAAAAAAAAAACAAAAGAAAAAGGCCACATCATTATTTTATTTTGGCAAATTATAGATAAATTGTGTGGTCAACGAGTGGTGAAGCTCCGTTATAGATCAATTAAAATGAAGAAGAAAAAAAAAAGGAAGAATAACAAACGATACGAAAATAATATGAAAAAATAAAGTCAACAATCAAACTTTCTTATTATGTATGATTATCGGTCCGCTATTTAACCGAATTGCAACCAAGCCAAATCAATCAAGAATATAAAGAGTAAACTGTTGAATGCCGATCAAATGACTTGTGTACACGTCAATACCAAATAAAGCAAACAAATGCCGGAATGATCATTTCAAAGCAAATCAAGAAAAGAGATGAAAAAAGAAATGAAACCAAAACAAAAAACAATTGAATGAAAGAGCAAAAAGAAAAAAAAAATGTAAGAGAAAAGAAGATGAATTTGATGAATGGTGGAATGTGAGCGGCATTTGAATGTGGAAATGAGTTCAAAATCAAATACACAATCAAAATGAATGCATCGATTGGCAGTGATTTATATCAATGGCACAAGTATATACATACACACACATACTGAAAGCAAATCAACATCAGCATATCAGCACAATAACAATGGAAATTACTTCGAAAATATCAAATCATTTGGCTTGCTGACACCGAAATACCAACCAATGAGAGAAATAAAAGAAAGCGTAATTGAAAAAAGAAAAAACAAAACACAAAAAACCCTAATGAAAAAGAAAAAAAAATCAAAGAAATAAGAATCAATTGAAAACAATCACAAAACCAAACAATCAAAAATCAAATTGTGTGACCCTTAATGTGATCGAATGCAGCATTCACAAATGATCTCCAGACAACACCGATACAAATCAATCGCAATCAAACCAATGAGCAGAAATAAAATGCAAAAAGGCAAACCAATCAATTCAAATATATTGACAATTGCCGGGCTTGCAAATATCAAATATCAAACATTTGATTCATTCATGAGCATGAAATGCGATGCTATCAATGTATTTGCATTGCACCCGCAGATATTCACAGGCACAGACACAAAACACAGACATAAAAACACACACACACACATACACACACACAACCACACACATACACATACAAACACCAACATTACAAATTCCTCAAATTTGCAAATGAAAACGCTTCATTTTTTTTGTGAAGTGTCAATTCATTTTTCTCTTTCTCTCTTTTCTCTCTCTCTCTC
>GL501538.1:118790-130945 GCA_000149185.1 Mayetiola destructor | reverse complement strand
TTCTTTCTCTTCTTTCTTCTTCTCTCTCTCTCTCTCTCTCTCTCTCTCTCTCTCTCTCTCTCTCTCCTTCTCTATCTCTCCCTCTTACACATACACTTGCATCACACTGTGCTTGTGTCATTATCATTTGTTATTCTTTATTATAACAATAATTTTGGATGGCCAAAAAAGCGCCATGACAAATAAAATTCTGAAGAAAAAGAATATGCGTTGTGTGCACGCAAAACGTACCACGTTCATTCGATACAAAACATTTAAAAAATATATATATATATATATATATTTATATATAGTTTTTAACATTATATTTTTAACGGCAAAATACAATGTTTCGAATTGCATACACATTCATACTCATTCGGAGTTTATTTGTTTTTCTTTCATTTTCTTCGTATATATCTGAACACAAATAGAAAAGCAACCATTGCCACCAGGAGTAACACAAAAAGATGTCAGCCTGTTTAAAGAAGTTCAATCAAAGGCGGCTGATACCGTGACAGAAATCATGAATGCAAACGGTGGCCACATCAATTTGGCTGTTGAACAGGGTGGCAGTAATTTGAGTTCGTGCCTTTTATCAACATCAACGTTAGCAATTGTTACACAGGCCAGATGTCCATCGGCTATTGAATTTGGACAATGGCATATTGAAACATGGTATTCCAGTCCGTTTCCACAAGAGTACGCACGGTATGTAAACAAAATTGATATGCCGTTTTTTTTTCTCGCAAAAATTTACACACGAAATAAAATTAAATTTTTTTCTTTCTTTTATTCAGATTGCCAAAGCTGTTTTTGTGTGAATTTTGTTTGAAGTACAGTAAAAGTAAAGCTGTATTGGATCGTCATCAAGAGAAATGCACATGGCGACATCCGCCCGGTACCGAAATTTATCGACGTGAGGATATTTCTGTTTTTGAAGTTGATGGCAATGTGAATAAACTGTATTGTCAAAATTTGTGTTTATTGGCCAAACTATTTCTCGATCACAAAACATTATATTATGATGTTGAGCCATTTTTATTTTATGTTTTAACGAAAAATGATCGCAAAGGTTGCCATTTGATTGGTTATTTTTCAAAAGAAAAACATTGTGCCCAAAAATATAATGTATCTTGTATAATGACAATGCCACAATATCAGCGTCAGGGATTTGGTCGTTTTCTCATCGATTTTAGTTATTTGTTGAGTCGAGAAGAAGGTCAACCGGGTACACCAGAGAAACCATTATCGGATTTGGGACGCGTATCATATCATGCTTATTGGAAATCGATTGTACTTGAATTTTTGTACAAAAATCGAGGCAAACCGATTACATTGCAGGATATTGCAAATGAAACTGGCCTTTTTGTACCGGACATAGCTTTAACATTTCAACTATTGCATTTTGTGCGCTGTTTCAAACGTGATGGTGATTTTAAATATCAAGTTCAACTTACAATCAATTGGAATCGAGTGAATGTTCATCATGAGAAAATTTTACGGCAAAAAAATCGAATTTATATTGATCCAGAATGTTTGCGATGGACACCGTTACTAACACCAGCATTGCATATGCTTAAAAGTGATTCAGAAGATGAATCATCACGAGTCAGTGTTGAAATAAATCATAGCACATCGCCAGATATGTCATTGAATGAAATGGCTAAACGGCGTGCTTTGAAAAAATCAACGTTGGCCGCAATACAAATGAAGCGATCACATTCAGGTATATTCAATTGTTGTTGCCCAAACATTTTGCGTCGCATGAATTCACGTTTAAAATGCTATTTTTGTCTCATAGGTCGACCACCAAGAAAATCAGAAAATGTTGTTGTTCCAAAAAATGAAAAATACCAATTCGAAACACCAATATCGAATGCAACAGCAAATGTGGAAGTTACATCATCGGGTCGACGACGAATTCGTCCAATGAAATTTAATGATTTTGCTGGGGTTCAGCCAAAGAACACTTCAAGTGAAAATTTGTCAGTTAGAAGTGCTGAAATTGATGTACCACCAAAAGAATCACGTCGTCGTCGCGGCGATAGAGAATTAATTGAAACCCAATCACCAGTCAAAGCTGAAACAAAACGTACCCGCTACCAAAATGCAAATGTAACTGAAGCAGGAACCGACGGTAAATTATCAAAACGAAAACTATCTTCGAATGACGTTGATGCTGGACCGTTGCCGTGTGTAAAACGACAACGAACACGCGAATCAATGGAAGCGACATCTAGTAGGTCGACTCGTGGACGATCACTTGCACCGATTGAAGCACCAGAGGCTTCATCCGATGTTATGATTAAAGCTGAAAAGGGTCATAAGCGACGTCGTGGTAAGATGGGCACAACAAATGAATCAATTACGTTGAGCGATAGTGTCAAAATCAAAGAGGAACCAAATCACACACAATCTGAGCCAAGACGTTCGAAGAAATTTTCGTCACCGCTAGAAAGACCGCAAAACCATCGGGAAAATCGAACGACAATCAAATCAGAAGAAATGGAATCTCAAGCACCACGCCGTGGACGCAAACCAAGAGAGCAAACGATACATATTATCGAGTCAGACACACAATCTGAATCAACGGATGCCGGTAAACGAACGTCATCTCGGTCACAACGTATCGCAAATCGTATTGAGCAAGTCCAAAGTGAACGTCGTTCGTCTCGAAATCTCAGTCTAAATGATGATATTCGAAATTCACCAGTTACTGGAGCTAGTACAGATCCATCAGGAGATGAAAGCTCGAAAGCAACTGGAAAACGAAATGGTCGAAGACATTCGCGAAAGAGTAATGTGGACGAGCCTGTAAATTTACCAGCACTATCAAATGCTCAAATATTTTTGTCCGAAGATGAAAATGAAGAGGATAGTATAAACGAAGAAGATTCTATGGCATCATGTCAGTCAAAGACAGGCTTGGCCGATATTTTCACAAAATCAAGCGGTAAACGTGGAAAACGTAAACGAATTTCGCCGATAATGGTTGTATCAAAGCGACATGGTAATCGAACATCAAATCGAATAGCGGCTAAGCGTCAACCAAGTCCGGACAATTCGGCGTCAACATCACAGCATGGTGGAACGAGCAGTGATGAACATCCAACGAATAAAAAGCAAATGACATTGCCGGAAATGATGAAATTGCATAAAGCAAAGAATACGACTGTTGAAATATTGCCAACTCCTGTTGCTCGAGATTCTCAAAGAAAAACAATTGAAACAGAGCCAAGCCCATCTGTTACATCAGCAGAATCTCAAGAGTGTGTAACACCAGTCAAAGATGAACCGAAACCAGTGGCTACAACACCAAAATTACGTGGCAAACGAAATATTGTTCAACAACCGGAAAATGAAAAGCCTGTCGAAGCTGAATATCAAGCTGAAGCCGACGATGAAATGGATGAAGAAATAAAATTATGCATCAAGAAAAAAGTAATGGTTGCACTGAAGGATATAAATGCCGATAAAAAATTGTTCGAAGGTTCGTCAGTTAAGACACATACGTTAGAAAGTCAAAATGAACCGGGCTCAAGTACAGGCGCATCGACTTTAATAAAAGTTTCGAATGCATCCACATCAAAATCTGAGCCAAACATTCAAGAGCCTGACTTAGCCGCTATTAAAGTCTTAACAGAAAGTTCCACAGATAAATCGATGAGTGATCGTCATTCAGTTGCAGTCGCAAAGAAGACTAAAAAACAAAAGATCATGGAAAATGCTATAGATGACAAAGAATCGGTAGAAGTAGTGCCCAGTCAAAAGGAACCATTCGAACAGGTATTTAGCAGCGAACAAGTTAACATTGATATTGCAAGAAAGATTGAGGAGAAAGAATCCAAGTCACCAGAAGAAACGAAGGTAACAGTGGAACCAACCAAATCGATTGTAGAAGCTGAAGTGGCTATTAAAGGCACTCCGCTTGAGCCCGAAACTCAAATTGAGACGGTGGAACCAAAGCCTATGACTGAAAGTCTGCCAAAAGTGGCAAGTGATGATGACGTTCCGAAAATTCCAACAGAAAAATCTTTGCCACAGAAATCTTCTCCAGAGAAGATGGCATCGATAAAGCCACCAGATGAAGTCACAACGGATCCGCCTGTTATAGAAAAAGGTAGTAATGAGCAATCAAGTATCCAGGTGAAATTGAATGATTCGAAGACATTAGAAACAGCTGAAAAAGTCAATACTGAATCGGATAGACCTCCTTTTTCGAATAGTTTGCCCACAAAGTCAGTTGATAAGTGGGCAACAGATAAACTGTCTGAAACTTTATCACAAGAAGCTGCAAAGAACAAATCAAAGCCTAGTGAAATAGTCGTTCAACCATCACCAATGGATAATACATCTGATCGAGTGAGTCCACAAAAGTCCCAAGTGCCTGAAATTCCAACAAAAATTTTGAGCGACGAAATAAGACCTAATGTAATTGTCGATGCACAACATAAATCCCTCGAATTGGCCAAAACTGTATCACCAGTAAAAAATAACGAAACAAACGAAAGACAACAATCCAAAGAAGAACAAATGTCACCAATAAAACTATCACCAACCGTTAGTCCAAACAATAAATTGGCCAGTGAGTCTGTGAGTCAACAATTGAAAATAAGTCCATCAAACAGCGTAAATGATAAGGAATCAAATTCTAGTCAGAAAATTCATAAGATTCGTAGTGCTGAATACGAAGCTGAACTCGAAACTGACAAAATAAAAATTGCAAAGAATTTAGGATTCGAAAATTCGGCTGAAAATTCAATTAAAGAAAAACAACCAGATGTGACTACTGATAGCAAGAACAGCGTTATAAAATCAGTAATCGAACCCACCTCTAATATTAGCCCCAACAGTTTGCCCGCTAAAGTTGATGAAGTTTCAAAAAACGATGAAACCAAAACTACAGCCCAGGATTTTTGTCAACGCATTGATCCAAATAAAACACCACAAACCCGAACTGAAACAAAAATCGAAGCAAAACCGGAATCTATAAAAACAGATCGAATATCACCATCTATCCAGCCTGATAGGCCGCATCGATCACAAGAATCTCATACAAAACAAGCCACAACAAAAGAAGCGATCATTCAACCGAAAGAAGAACCAAATCGAAATGATAATAGTTCACAACAACACATGGCCAACATGAATAATTCAAATAATTACGCCCAGTATTCAATGGAAGTTACCAAAAGTCGATACAAACAACAGCAATCATCTCATACACCGAAACAAAATCATACATCATCGAAAGGTCAAAGTAATGAATATAAGCGTAGCACATCAACGGGTAGCAGTCAAACGCCCCAATTCGATATCAAACGTGAGTCTAAGTCAGATGCTAAATTATTATCGGGATATGGAAGTGAAAATTCGGTGAAAAAACAAGAGTCACCAACAAAACGTGATTCAACAAAGCAATCATCGGTTGGATACAGTTCAACGCCTTCGTCATGCAAACCCATATCAAATGATTCATCATCAATGTGCAATCCAAAAGGTTCCAGTTCTGGTACATCGAGCTCATCGCAAAATATAAATGATAAAAGGCATAGCAATGCTGAAAAAAAATCCACTGCATCGGAGAAAAAGTCATCGAGTGCCGAAAAAAAGCAATCGGATCATCGGTCAAACATTGATTCGGTTGATTTGAATAAAATGCGACAACAATTTCCAATGAATCAATTGCCAAACTATCATACAACGCATCAGTATTATAATTTGGCCGCATGGGATCCATATTCTTATCATTCGGGTTATAATTTATCACATTTGGATCCATCGGCCACACAAAAATCACCAACAAAATTCCATAAAGATCTGGCTAATACAATGTATCCGGGAATGACATCAAATTATTTGACCGCCAATTCAATTGCAGTTCAACAGCAACAACAAACACAACAAGTAATAAATCCCGATCATTGCTTGGAATCCGATCGCTTGTATTCAAATCCATTTGTCAATTTTCAGCAACAAAATCAACAAATTCAATCAAATTTGCAGCAATATCAAGTGCAGCAGCCCCAATTGCAACAAGCCACTGCAAATCAAAATATACAGCTTCAACAAAGCCAACAACAAATACAAGCCAATTTACAATATCATCAGCAGGTAAGATTTAAGCATTGGAAATGAAAATCCATTCGCAACAATTATTTTATTTTATTTTATTTTTTCTATTTCGTTTTGGTTCAGTCACATCAACAACAAAATCAACAACAGCCACCAATTAAATCGTCGTCACAACAGCGAAAAAGTTCGAGCCAAAATCACGATCAGAAACACCATTCCAGCAAAAGTATTAAAGAAGAGCAACAAATGGCTAAAAATAAAGAATCGGCGGCCTCAATGTATGCGAATCAAATGAAATATGGACAACCGTATGACACCGTGAATAATAAGAGTGTAGCTCAATCACAAAAACATCATCCCAAAAGTCATCATGACAAAAGCCATATGAATTTACAGAATAATTTGAGCCCATCGCCGCACATGGTTCACAATCAAAACGCAATGAATACCATTCAATCGAATAGTTTGATAAATGCAAATAATTTAAATCCGAATATGATGCAAGCGACAAAAGCAAATTCATTAGAACAACATACATCACCAACTGGTGAAATATCAATGGGCGTTTATACACCAGACTCAGCAACAAATTCGGTTCATCATCATTATAATCAATGTGAAATTGATGTAACACAATTGGGTCTGGAATCACCAGCTAGTATTGCTAGTGATATTGCATCTCAAAATTCTGTAGAAAGTGTTCGTCCGCCGAGTGTGGTGCCTCATCCACAAATGAATCAATTTTCCGATTGCTCAATACAACAACAAGCAAATCAAGCGCACCTTCATATGACCATTCAACATCATCAACAGCAACAGCAACAGCAGCAGCAACAACAGCAACAACAACAACAACAACAACAGCCAAATCCAGCACGCGGCTATCAAGTACCAAACGATATGGTTGCTATTAATAATCATCAACAGGTAGCTCAACAAGTAAGAGCCGCTAATAATCGATCAACCACACCAAAGGCAAG
Organism: Mayetiola destructor; assembly: GCA_000149185.1. NCBI lineage: Eukaryota > Metazoa > Arthropoda > Insecta > Diptera > Cecidomyiidae > Mayetiola > Mayetiola destructor. The sequence goes on along the minus strand of GL501538.1, from coordinate 123,908 downwards.
AAACACATCAACTCCTGGCCTACAGCAACAACACACTACACAAAGAGCTCAAAGAACAGCCACTCCAAATAATACGGTCCAACAACAGATGGTCAGTCCAAATCAGCAAATTCAACTGAATATGCAACAGCAACAGACCCTAAATCAACAACCGCAACAAGTGAGTATTTTTTTTTTCATTTTGCCAAATCATTCAAATAAAATGTCAACTACAACAATTCAATTTATTTCGAACAAAAAAAAATGTCAGCATGACTATTTGAACATCCCACAAGCGGGCTCAGCACAAGCATATGTATCACAATCTCCTAATTCATATGGGGCGATGTCATCAGTTGTACAAAGTCCACCAATCCATGGTCATCATCAAGTTATGCATCAGCAACATGACTATTCGAATGTACCGCAAGTTGGTTCTGGTCAAAATTATGCTGCCCAATCACCAAATTCCTATGGATCGTTGCCAATGACGTCTGTTATTCAACATCGCATGTCTGGAAATCATTCAAATTTGACCGCACACAATCCATTACCAAGTCCACATCAACGACTCGGACCATCGCCATCTTCTTGTTCGGTTGGCACGAATTTTTATTCACAAAGTGCAAGTGTACCACATTCAGTAACACCAGTACCAACACCGACTCCAACGCCATCGGCAACACCAACATTGCAACAACAACAACAGCAAATGAACAATGTCGGCAGTGCAAATGGAAACGCCAATTGGTGAGCATTTAACATTTTAATCATTTTTGTAGTCTTTTGGTCATTATATGACTTAATAACTATTTACTTAGTGTGTCCAGCTTATCAAAATTACAACAATTAACAAATGGCGTTGCAAGCAGTCTAATCAATGGGCCCGGTGTCATAGGACCAAGTGGATTATTAAATATACCTAGCGGAACGTCAGCCGAACCATGCAATACACCACCTGCACCAACAATGAATTTAACACCATCACCAAATCATCATCCACACAATACAATGACGCCGCCACCATCTCATTTGGTAAATCAAAATCGAAATCTATCAACGCCACCAAGTACTGTATCTATTGCACCATACCACAAATACTATTCAACAAACATTAATTGGTGAGTTGCATTTGTCAGCAGTAATTTGTAAATAAATTGTATTGTTTTATTAATTTTTGATTTTGTCGTAATTCGTTTGAATTTATAGCAGTCGCACACGAAATACAGCATCGGCACCGGTTCAACATATGAGCGCCGGTTCACCATCGAGTCGAGTTAGTCCAAATGTGACACTTAGCTCAAATCTTATTTCACCATATGGTCCATCATTGAATGGTTATCGTATGTCAGCACAGCAACAAGGTTATGGAGCAGCCGGTTTTAATCCCGGTCAATTACAAATCACAAATATGGCAAATGTTATGAATATGCAACCACAATATCAAGATCCAGCTGCACTTCAACGTGCTGCCGTTCAACAATATTCCACTTATCCCTATATGTTAAATGCAAACATACGTAGATGAGATAAGGCCTATTGGAAGAATATCAAAGAAGAAGCCTGTGAAATTGATGAATTTTAGCCCATCGAAAACATTAAATTCCAATGATAATGATGATGTTAGGCATATCACAGGTAAAATACCATCAATTTCAAATGAGAAATAAATCAAAAAAATAAGAAAAAAAAAGAAAACGAAATAACAAAAAAAAAAATTGAATAAAAACCGAAATAGATTCGGGCTCAAAATGTGAATATCATGCGAAAAAAATTCCTTATAAAAATGAATTACTAATAAAAGACATTCACAAAACGATTTTAAATTGAAATGGCTTAGAATAAGCCACGAAAAATGTGTATATAAAATTAAGAGAACAAACCAACAAAAAACAAACATCAGGCACGTGAATTGAATGCCGACCACGTTTACAATATAAAGAACCTTTTTTTTCCTTTATCGGAATTTTTACGTTTGATTTAATTGAATGCGAACCCGAGATAGAATTCCTTTCTCCTCAATATAGTTATTAATTGATAATCTTAATGCATTATTATTTATTCAATAATTTAATAAGCGACCATAATCATGGATGAGTCCATCGATGAAACAGATGAACGTTGATTTAGTTTTTAAAGGATTTAGAAGGACGGAATATAAAAGAGCAACACCTCGAATACACAACATTTTTTAAAAAAAAAAAGAAAATAACTAAATAAATAATTGATTACTTATTCATCTATTATTATATCAATTATCAATATTTTATTAATTATTATTATTATTATTATTATTATTATTATCATTGTCATTATAATTCAATGTTACCGCTGATGGTGGTGTTATATGTGTATTCGAAGTCCATCAAACCAGTAGAAGTGGAAATGACATTCAGCTTATTAAAATAGACCGATATACAGTTGAGTTTCTCTAAAAGGTTTCCATTTTGGTGGTTGTCAGCTAATAATAATTAGTTCACAAATGAGAAATGGTCCTTTTAGACAGACTCTACTTTATGCGGTACCTTTTGAACAAATTAACAAAAAAAAAAAAAATCTTAATGTCAAAGTTTCCTGTAAATTGAAACGATAAATAATTGTTGCGAAATTCATTTAATATTTTTGCCTTGTCTCTCTACCTTTTCTTTTCAAATCGCCGCTAATCAAAACATTAATGAGGATTGAATCAGTGTATAAAGGGAGAAAAAAACAATGAAAATAAAAGAGAATCAAACACTCTACACAAATCATAATACTGCCATTTGTTTCATTTATTAGTTTAAAGTTTTTTTATCTATATTTGTTTCCTATTTTCGCCAGTCGGAATTCTGTATTTCAGTGATTGTAATTGACGAATTTCGAACATCAAAGCTGTGTTACTTTTGTGCACGAACAGTGGTTAAAGACGATTATCGGTAAGTGTGAATCAATTGGTTCCACTCTTTTAATTTTAAATCGACAAATAGCCGAAAATTGATTCGGTTAAGTAACTGGAGTTCATAATAATCATTCATTTTAAAGCCACGAATAATGAGCCTAACTGAGAATATGCATACAAACAATATGAATCGTTTGTTTTGTTATCATTTCAAAACTCATAAATAACGAATTTTAATAACAAGTTCGAATGTTTATGACAACGTTTCTTCCCGTTTATTTCTCTTCTTTTCTTTTTTGTGATTGTGTTTTGTGTTGAATATTTAGCAATTCACTGTGTAATGATTGTCAACCAATCGAATGTACATTGTCTCCAGCACCTGTATGGCTAACCGAGACGCGCAAAAATTATTTGCCACGGAACTATTTGCGATCAACACGAAATGTCGTACAGCGACGCCGATAGATTTTAAGCTTCATTCGATTCGATTTAAGCAAAGCAAAAGAAAAAATTGATGTCCTCGCTTAGTTAGTTTAAACTGTGAATTAACCTGAGATATTGAGACCTGAGAAATTGGTTTTTTGTGATCTGTGTCGAAGATAGTGGCATAAATCAGATGTATAAACCAAATTATTAAGTCCGATTAAGAGACGATCTTTAAAGTCTTCTTGAGTTGACGATGATCTATATTTTAACGAATCTGCACGGATGTATGTATACATGTATTTGAATGATTTTGACTTTTCAATGAAATCAAATTAAAATGACATTTAAACTTTGTATACTACAGCTTATGCATAACCTAAAACAGATTCCGAACAGAAATATATTTAAAAAAAGGTTTTGAAGTGCCCAGGAATATATATTCAGCCAGCGATACAGATCCATGTTGGAATATAAATGTTGACTGCATTCATTTGTTTTTTTTTTTTCTTGTTTGCGTTTATTTATTTCACATTCGTTTTATTGATTTGATAAATATAAAATTCCAACCGTATCATTCCGTTAGAAATTCATTTTTGACATTTTAGCAGATGCACGAACCATATCGCAAAATGTTATAACAAAAAATAATAATAAAATCGATGGAATTCTTTAATTGTATCGAAACACTTTTGATTTTCTTGATGATTTTAGCAAAAAAAAAAAAAAATGCATTCGATTGATTCATCAAATGGAATTTGTTTGAAAATCGTGACAATATTCGAACACTTAAATATTTGTATTCAACAAATGAATAGTAGTACTTCAGTCTATTTTTGTCTCTCTCTGACACATTCAGCGAATGACACGTTTGCATGCACAATGCACACATACATATATGTGTACGTCATAAAAACGATAAAGCCGCTGGTGTATTGTTAACAATAAAAGCTATTAAAAGTCTCTGTTTATAGTGTGTGTGTGTGTTTGTATGTGTGTGTATACACTGTACACTGTACAATATAGAGATAGTTTGATTTTTGTTTTTTTTTTTTTTTTGGTGTGGAAAGCAAATCGCATGGAACAAATAATTATAAAAGAATGAACGACAAACGATGAACGATGAACGTGCGTAAGGCAATATTGAATGGAAGGCAATGCCGTACGACGGATACGAATAATAATCTGTTATCGAATGTATGTGTTTGTTGCCCGCGCCAATACCATATTAATATTGTTGTTTATTTTTTGTGTATTCAGTTGAGTTTGAGATTTGAGTTGTGACTAAACCCGATTTGAAAAACGCCATCACACAGCTATAACAACATCGAGAGAGCACCATGAAGAGCAGCACAACACAACCGAAATTTCATTGAAAACCAAAATACCAACAGGATCAAAAAGTAAGGAATATTATAAAGAAGGAACAATAAAAAATTGATTGTTAGCAAAAGATTTGTGCGAATAATAAAAAGGATGAATCAACATCGACAGAATCCAAAGAATCTGAAGTAACGCGCATTCATTTACTATATGAATACTTCTGGAATTTTTATTGTGTGTTATTGCATTCTTATTAATCGGTATACGACAGAAATACACCAAAGAATTAAGAATACAGAGAGAATTAAGAGGTACACAAAAAAAAAGAAAAGAAAAAAAATGCACAAAATGGTTTTTAATGTGAACAGAAAAAAAAAAGAGAAACATTATCGTTTTTATCGTTGAATAACGAATTTCCACATACACCGGTCACAGTTCCGTCGAAATTGTTGATTCAAATGATTTGTTGTGAACGATCCAAGGCACACAGCGCACACAAAACTAAAACGTTTAAT
>GL501538.1:84375-110232 GCA_000149185.1 Mayetiola destructor | reverse complement strand
AGAGAGAGAGAGAGAGAGAGAAGGAGAGAGTCAGAAAATAAAAAACAAAATCAAATAATTTCGTTGTTTGGATCTGTTGAACATTGAAAACATGGCATCAAATTTAGATATAAACAGTTGAGAAAAAACAACATAATAATCATTCCACAATATTATAAATATAAAATGAATGTTTTGCTCATTAACAACAACAATATGGCCTATAATTCGTCATCACAAAATAGAATTCCATGCAAAACAATTCAACTTGTTCGGGTTCCATTCGCAGAGCAAAAGAGAGCATTCAAGTGAAAGAAAAAATAAACGGCAAATGGCAATCGACGAGTTTATTACGACACACAAATCAGCCAAGTGAAAAATGTAATTGGCTACGGTCTTCTGTCTTCACATTTGGCCGAGAAATCATTATTTTGATGGACTTTTTTCAGATGGTAATCTATTCTATTGCCAAGATAAATTGTGTTACTATTCACGCGTTTGGGATAGTCGATCACTGGGCCATACACAATACCTAATACATATTTCGAATTTTAAATATTGAAAAAAAAAGAAGAAAAAAATGTATTCACATAGCTGTGAATCGTTCATATAAATAATTAAAACTCACAGATTAAAATGAGCTCGATGATTTCGTAATTTAAATGTTTCAGATGATCAATAGAGCAACAGGCAATGAACAACGAACATTGAACATGCAATAATGTTCAGAGTTCACAGATGATAAAGATGATGAGCAAACAGAACTATAGATGAATATACAGACAGAACCACTGCAATGCAACATATGTGTCATGTGTAGAATTGAATTTTAGCTAGAAACTAGAAAACTTATTGGTTCGGAATACGAAATAACATAAAATGTGAAGCAGCATAGTCACACACACACACACAAACATATTACAAATTATCCATATATCAACGACTGACGCTCAGCTCAGTTGAGTTGGGTTGAGTTGAGTTGAATCGAACATTTAGCATTTGAACATTCAACATGCAAGGATATACTTATCTACAACTATGAGATCATGAATGAATCATTGATATTTATTTTTATTTTTTATTTTTTTATTTTTCGTTTGCAAATGGGATGGTCAGTGGTCGGTCGAGGATGAATGAAACTCAAAAAAAGAGAGACAAGAAGAGAGAAACCAAAACTATGACTAATAGCCTAAAATGTATGATGAATGTATTGTAATAATTGATAAATTTTGAACCGAATGGTCAAGCATTTATGGTTGGGTTCAATTTTTGAATTCCAAGAAATTGATCCAATGTCTGTTTTGGTTTCACAAATATTGCCTTATCGCAATATGAAGGAAAATGATTTGCTAAATGTGCTATTGATTGATAAGCATGTACAAATGTACAATGTACAAACACAGACAAACAAATAACTGCATACTGCATATTTAATAAGAACATGGGCTTCCGTTGCAACGCAACCATTTGTTTGAATAAATTTTTCGTACAAAATTCGCTGGCTAAAGCATTTAAAGCTAAGAGGAAAAAAATCTATCAACGAAATTTAATATTATTTAAAGTTAATACCAAATGTTGTTGGTGTATGGCTTTTATCGTCACTTATTTATATAATTTATATATTTTTATTATTTCGGATTTGGGTTTTTTTTTCTTTTTTTTGCCAGAATGTGAATGTCATGTCATAAACAAATTACTTTTATTACTGTTGGAAATGAAGTATATAAGCATATAAAATTCGAATGAAATGATTTCAATTTGTCGATAAATATTTAAATTGGACCTTCGAACTCCATCCAAATTGATATGAAAAATATAAACTGCATTCGACCTCTTCAATCTTCAATAATAAATAAATTAGTTGGAAATCAATTTCAAAGAGAATACAATTTATTTGTATTTTTGTCTATTATACCTGTTTCGGTTTTGGATTCCATTTGAATTTCAATACCATGAAAACTTTCTACATAAAATACAATATCAATATGTCGATAGTCGATAGAGTCGACAGTTTTAATCGTCTATGGAGTCTAACGCCTGCTCACCAAAAATGATAATAAATTACTTAAATTGATTAAATGACAATTAACCTCAAACTGATTGGTATCTCTTCACTATTTTATATTCTATCCTACGATACATGATATTCAATCAAACTTATTTTCTTGGTTGATTCGATATTTTTTTTTCTTTTTATCATCCATTCAAAACTGAAGCATTCACACGTTTATTGATATTGATTTTTGTTCGTCGTTTCGGAAGACGATAAACCATAATGAAGTATGAGAATGCGAGAATGCATTAATCGTATCGAAAATAGCTCTGGCCAAAAATGAATATTGAAACGAACGGTATTTCCTCATTATTATTATTATTATTATTATTGAAACATCTGCGCAATTTTGTTGTCTATTACTATTAAACCTAGATCAAGGCATTTTATGTGTGTTTCTTTGTGTGTGTGTGTGTGTTTAATTTTTTTTCATTGTCGGTTCATGTGAACGAAACGAGAAACAATTTCAATTTCATTTAACACACACTCAATGCCATTCACCGTCACATACAATATCGTGGCAATAGTAATTATTGGATAATTAAATGATGTTGTTCCATTCATTGTAGCTCTTTCGACGCAGTGACGCCATTTGATGGAAAATTAGTTTTTAAATAGTTTTTGTTTTGAACAGGATCATAAGAGATATTCGACATAAAAGACTAATACATTCATTACCAGAATTCCATGGTGTCATTAAATGTTTGAGGCAAACATAAAGCTAAAATTGATATTGGGCAAATGTCATTTGCTTTTCGATATTCGAATTGAAATTAAAAGCAAAAGCATCTTTCCGCATTTTTGTTGGACCATTTAAATGAATCGCTTCATTTAGATGAAAATTTAAATGGGAAATGCATTATAATTATCTTTGACTCATTTTAATGAATGGCCACATAATCATATCTTGGCGTAAATAGAATGCTCTTAAATAAAATGTGTCCAAAGAAAATGTAATATGAAAAATCTATCGGATGACATGCAATTGTTTGATTCAAATGATTACCCATTCATTATTTTTATATCCAATTAGGAACGTTCAATGAAATGAGATGTTTAGAAACCAATGAAAAACAAAAAGTGACTGATCACCAAAAATTATAGTTTTCGATGAACGAAATCGGCACTTTGCTTATCGTTCGTGTATTAGTTTACTTTTTATTGCTAATTTCCGATATCATGGAATCAATGATTCAACTGCTTAGCGGTTCGATGTTTGATATCATCGTTCTCTTATTACGTGAATAAATAAAAAAAATTTAATGAAAATTATCGCACAAAATGCAATTCAATCCATTCAACATTTTTTCCATATTTAAACGTTTACAAAGAATCAAAGCCAAAGCTTCATGCATTCAATATTAAAGTCCCATCGGTGCCCATAAATCACATCGTATACAACAACATGTCCATGGAATTTTTAATTTAGAATGCGTTCAATTCAGTTGGTTAACATTGATTCGATAGCCGAGTTAATATTTTTATATTATGTTGTTATTGTTGTTGTTGTTGTTGTTTTTTTTTTTGTCTTCTTCTTCTCCTTTTTCTTTTTCATGATTTTCGTTTGCGTTTACATTTTCTCTTTCGATTTAGTTGAACCTTACAAAAAATATCATTCAATGCATGTCTGTTTAATGACAACCGCCACCACATTCACAATCAACAAATCATTATTTATGAAGATAGCAAAAGCATATTTGAATGATAATGAACTTCCTGTAAAAAAAAAAAGAGAGAAAAATTTCGGGTTGTTGTTGTTCGGTCGGCCGATCGAATGGTTGGCCGTTCGTTCATTCATTCATTTGTTCATTTTTATTGATGAACATAGTTGCTATTTGGTAAAATGTGTTCGTTTAGTTAAGTTTAGGCTCGTACAATTAATTGTAAAAAAATATTGTATGTAGCATGAGCCTGAGCCTGATTTAATGAAACCAAAACAACAGCAACACATTTTTCCCTTCATTTACTTACTGGCTCATTACATGTATTATTAGCATATGCATTTAGAATCTGGCTTTTAACCATTTTAAAGATATCATATCGATTCGATTTTGTAATTTTTCATGACATTCAAATAGCTTAGTCAGCCAGACGGTTTGCCAAACACACACTCTTCGGAATTCCAAAGCTATGCAGCAACAAAAGCAGAAACGCAAAAAAAAAAAACAAATGGAAAAAAAAATTATATGAAGAAGAAGAAGAAAAAGTAGAAGTAGAAGCCAAAGCCAAAGAGCCTAAGAAGGCAGCAAGAAAAAAACTGCACACAAGAAGTTAAATATAAGTGGTTTGTTGTTAGTTTATTCGCTTGCACTTACTTTTGCAAGCCAACAATTCACTCTATATCATTATGAAGTGAATAAAGCGCGAGCGCATTGCTGTATTATTTTAGCGAATGCGTATAAAATAAATTTTCGATTTGTAGTTTTTTCTTTTCTCGCTTGTTTTTATGCATCATTTTTTGCTGCATTCGATTCATTTTTGTTTTTCTTCCCCCTTTTTGATCCGAATGCCTTGTGCCAGTCAATGTAACGAATGATTGCATCAAACGACCGCAAAAAAAAAAAATAATGGAAAATACTGAAATGGTTCAATCGAAGCATGTCAACAAGATGTTTGAATGGAAAATTGGCCCCAAAAAATAATCCATCTGAAACATCTGAAATGCATGGTGTGCTGTTTAATATTTGTTGTTCGGAAGTTCGATGCCTTTAACTTTTTACTGTGACTTCTAACATATAAAATTGATTATATTATTGTTTTTTTTTTGTGGGTTGAATGGTTAGAAATAATGGTGACGATGAAATATAACAGATTTTAATGCAAATACAATATATTTTTTTTTTTCATCAATCTTCTAATATTCAAATACATACATATATTTGCTGCATAAATAAATGCGGCATATACCATACACCATCCTGCAAAATAGCATCACACAACACACTTACCCAAAGTAGTTGATATTTTGAACATTGAACATGAATACAAAACGGTGGTGTATTCAGAAAGAAGCCGAAAGCCGATCAAATGAAATATTGTACAGATAAGAAAAGCTGTTCTCTCAATTTGTACAAATGTTTGGGCTCGTTAATAGTCTCTCAATCTGTATTTAATATTATTATTATTTAGTTGATGTTGATGTTAAGATGCCTGCTGCTGCTGCTGCTGCTGCTGATGTTTTTACCGTATCTACTGTCGAGACGGATCATTTGGAGCACAGAGAGCAAATATTTTATGCATGTGACTTTTATCATTTGAAACAAACTAATTTGATCTTTGAACTGCATTGACAAATGAACATACAGCCATGCGATCCGATTTTTTATGTTTCTAGATTTTTCCCTTTGCTTATAATATGCTTGGTACTCGGTACTCAGTAATAACTTATGGCCGACTGTCGACACAGCACAAATAGCTTAGATGCCGAACATTACTCTACACAATTTCTGAAAAATGTGTACGAAAATTGTTCTTTCTTTTTTTTTTTTTTTTTGTTTGCCTACATTATCTCTGCCTTCCGCTCGTATTGTTTATATCGCCTTTGAGTCAAACTTTACGTGATTTTACAGTTTATTTTGCATTTCATCAACAAAGTAATTCATTTCATGTGTCATTGCACCATATGGTTATTCGACATGCCTTTTTTTCTAATACGTTTTGTTGTTCCTTAACGATTCCTCTTTTCTCTATTCGCTGTGATGATATCAATGGAAATCTGTTTCTCGCGCGTTTGCATCCATCACTTCAGTCCAACAACAATAGGATCTCTGTGTTCTTAGAAGACAGCTCGGTTTGGATTTTTGTTGTTGTTGTTGTTGTTGTTGTTGTTTGGTTTTTCTTCTTTTGCCCATTTCATTCTCTCTTGAATATGCATGCAGCAAAAACTAACGATGAAGTGATTGTGTTGCCATATTTGGGAACGCTGAACACTGAACACAAAGTTCATTTAATTTATAAATTTGGAATTGTGTACACATAAATCTGTGTATTTCGGCATTTCACTTTTGATCGGGAGACGACATCCATTCATCGTCTTTGAGTAAACAATAAAACACAAAACTCAAATGTACACTGTACACACAGTCTGCATGCCGCTTATTTCTTGCACCGTGTGTGTGTTTTTACTCTAAATTGGATGGAATAATAGTCTTTTGTTGAATGCAGGTCATGCTGAAAACAAGTTAGTTAGATTATTATCACACAGTTGATGTTTGCCATTTTTCTTTTGCGAATAAAATTGCTATCAAATTGCGATAGAAAGTTGACATTTTTATAGAAAATTGCATAATGTCAGCGTTTCATCTTTTCCAACTCAATTTCGCAACTTCCAATTACTTTCTCATGTAATTATTTGGCAACCGTGTTAAATGCTCGCAGTTTCCTTCCTCATTTTCAATTCAAAATTCAAATGAAGTTTGGAAAAAAAAGCTGGATGAAGGAAAAGAAAACGTGAAAGGTATTCAAGAGTCTTAATTACTGAAATATATCAAATTATTATTATTCGTAATGTTGTTTTTACCAGGCCTTCATCCGATACTTTAATAGAACGGGTAAATTCAAGTCCCCATACATCAGTCTCCATACATAACGAATCTATGGCCGTACCTACGAGCACGAACAGAATTTTTTCTAATTTATTTTTTTTTTTCATATAAGCAATATTGTAAGAAAGCATAGATTGAATTTTCGAAATAAAAAATTGAAAAAATTATGAAAAAAAAAATTGCCACAGAGGCTCAAACCTTGATTGTGCGGAGATCTAGGCATACGTACATTGTACGGATTCTCGAATTTATTCGTACTATTGAAGCATTGGATGAATATCTGGTTTTTACAAGTCAAAATGGTTCGTATTACGAATGAAATTCCATCATAATAAAAAATGTACTCTTCTGAAGGCGAGCTGTGACAATGGCAAAATGAGTCTTAACCCAGCAAATTATTTTGCGTCAGATGAATCAACATTAATAAAAATATGAAAATAATAATAATTGAATATTTGAAAAAGGGGAAAAATAAACGAACGTTGGGTTAGGTTTCTTTTCTGTTTTTTTTTCTTTTCTGTATTATTCCGCATTATGTGACAACATGCCAGCCAAAAGAGGATGGAAAAGAAAAAGAGTCCAACAAATTACCAACATCAATAGATATAATGCATGAATTTAAACAAATATTATTATTATATAAATTGTGAATGACTTTGCCTTTACCGGAAAGGAAATACGGTTATGGAATGAAATGAAATGTAGTGATCAGGAGGCAACAACAACATAAACTGTGAGCATGAGTAATGAGTGCAACATTATAAATATTTATGGATGGCTTTTGTAATAGAGTAAAGCCTTTGCGTTCAATATATCGGATTGAGAGAATAAAACACAAAATTAGATCGTATTCCATTGGAGTTGTATGTTATATGTTGCTTTTTAAACAATTTTATCATATGCAAATTGCAAATGAAGATTGATGAAAGTGCGAACGATTTGAAAGTCGATGAAATTCCGATTATGGAACTAATAAAAAAAAAAAGAAGTGAAACTGAATACGAAAAACGCATCAAATTAATGGATTAAATAAAAATGTATTCATGGGGCGTACATTGAAATGCATCCTCAAATACCAAACTTAAATTAAATCAGTGCTCTTCTACTAAATCTATGGAATTATGAAAATGAGCACAAAATACCAACCAAATGCCCGAAACCAATTTCAATTCAATGTTTTTCTTTAATCTTTTCAATCTTTGTTTCTAGGAATCAATGGATTTACCTCCGGACAAAGCAAAACGATTAAAGAATTATGATAACAAAAAGAAATGGGAAATGCTATGTGATCAAGTAAGTAAAGTAAAAATTTAGAATATAAAAATTCAAAACACGGACGCACGTGATGTTGTGTGTGCTTTGTACATTGTACAGGAGAAAAATAAAAAAATTTAAAAATAAAAATAATGAATCAATCGCCAACAGGAAGCGGTTAGTGTAAAAGAGCCACCATCACACTATTTAACAAAATTGCGCACATATTTGGATCCAAAAGCATCGAAAAGCTATCGGGTAAGAAAAATGTTTGGCATTGATTAATTCAAAGCGCCAGACCATGATTCATATAGAATTATGGCAATGACCATTCACGAATATGTTGTGTCTATTGGTCGAGAATGTTGAATCATTGCAAATTCTGTGATGGCCGAATTTCAAATTGGCTTTGAAGTATTGGGCAATGGCCACGTTCAATTTCCTATTATTATTTTTAATTAAAAAAACATTATATTCAATTGTGATTTTATTTGCTTCGTTTCTTTTTCGATTGGCTTCATGTCACGTTACAGAAACGAAGAATGGTCGGTGAATCAACATCAACCGAAGTTTTGCGTAATCTTGAAATTTCATTGCGAACAAATCACATCGAATGGGTAAAAGAATTTCTCGATGAAACAAATCAAGGCCTAGACTCGTTGGTCGATTATTTGAGCTTTCGTTTGCAAATGATGCGATACGATCAACGAATCGAAGCTTCACACACCGAATCAGACGAACAATTAAACTCAAAAAATGTGACAACATTGTCATCGGGCAGCAGTGATGGCAAATCAAATGGCTATTTACGGCCCAGTTTAGAAGAATTAATCGATAGTCCGAATTTGAAGCGGCGTACACGTCATGTAACCAAATTGAATATGGGCACATCCGATGATGATATTCATGTTTGTATAATGTGCCTGCGAGCAATAATGAACAATAAATTTGGTTTTAATATGGTAATTCAACATCGCGAAGCGATCAATTGCATTGCCCTTAGTTTAATACATAAATCATTGCGAACTAAAGCGCTTGTATTAGAATTGCTGGCGGCCATATGCCTTGTTAAAGGTGGCCACGAAATTATTTTATCAGCATTCGATAATTTCAAAGATGTTTGCCACGAAACAAAACGATTTCAAACGCTAATGAATTATTTTATGTCTTTTGAAGTGTTTAATATTGATTTTATGGTGGCATGTATGCAATTTATAAATATTGTCGTTCATTCGGTTGAGGATATGAATTATCGTGTACATTTACAATATGAATTTACATCGCTTCATTTGGATGAATATTTGGAAAAATTACGATCAACCATATCGCTTGATTTGCAAATACAAATTCATGCATATTTGGATAATGTATTTAATGTGGCCACCCTAATGGAAGATAGCGAAACAAAAACAGCAGCATTAGAACGTGTACAATTGTTGGAAGAAGATTTGAGCCGTGCCTGGGAAAATGAACGAGATAATATGTATAAAATATCTGAATTAAATTCCGAACTACAACAATTACGAAACGAACGTGATGCACTAAGTCAAATAAAGCGAGAAGTTGATGAAGAAGTTTCAACGTTACGAAAAGTTTTAAAACAAAACGAACTCGAACTCAAGAACCGAGAAAATTTACTGGAAACTAAAAAATTGGAACTACAAAATTTAACAAAATCATTGCCCAAAGGTGCAACCATCGTTGATAAATTGGATGATGCAAATGTTAACATTATTTCGAATAATGATTCGGTGCAAGGTAAAGCCGAAAAACATTCAATTCATTGGATCAACTAAATCAATATTAATATTAACTATGTTAATTTTTCTTCAAAAAATATAGTGACCAAACCGGAACCAGAACCAATTAAAGCTCCACCACCAAACCCAATGCCGGTAAATATATTGATGATCCACATCTATAGCCAATATGAGTTCCAGTTCTATGCAATTCATAATCGAAAAAAAATAAAAATATATATTTTTTATTTTTACAAATTAGCAAAAATCTGTGCCTCCACCTCCAGTTCCTCCACCACCCCCATTAATGGGGGGAGGAAATAGGCCTATGATATCAGCACCAACACCCCCTGGTTTTATGCCAAACAATGTGATGACAATCAAAAGACAACATTTGCATAAATATAAATTGCCCACAATCAATTGGATTGCATTGAAACCGAATCAGGTAAAGTCTAAAGAGTTCACTTCTCTGACAGATCCATCAAATTGTTCTCATTATTATTATTTTCAGGTTCGTGGAACAATTTTCAATGAGATGGATGATGATAAACTTCATGCGCATATTGATTTTGTTGATTTTGAAGAACATTTCAAAATTGGTATGCCTGGCATTAAGTCGAATGGTTCAAGTGAACCGGATGGTTTGTTGAAACTACCAAGTCAACGCGTTAAAAAACCAGAAAATGTATCACTTCTGGAACACACGAGATTGAGGAACATAGGTATGCGAATATTCAAATTAACTTTTACTAATAATATGGAGCTTGGTAAATTTTCATTTTAAAATTTCATTTACAATTTGTAGCTATCTCAAGAAGGAAGCTTGGTATGTCTATTGATGCGGTCGCACAAGGAATCAATATGTTAGACTTGAAACAAATATCATTGGACAATGTGGAAATACTACAGAAAATGATTCCAACCGAACAGGAAATTAAAGCCTATAAAGAGTACATTATTGAGAAAAAGGATCCAAATCTATTAACCGATGAGGATAAATTTATAATGCATTTAGCCAAAATTGAGCGCATTTCGTCCAAATTAGCGATCATGAATTATATGGGCAACTTTTTCGATAGCGTTCATCTCATTAGTCCGGTAAGTGTTGCAAATGAATTCCATACTTACCCAAATTACAACTAAATAATCAAGAAATTAATAATTTATGATTTTGATTGGGATCCAATTCCAGCAAATCGAAGCCATATTAAATGCTTCACATTCGATGAAATCATCGAAAAAATTCCGATCTGTGTTAGAAATAGTATTGGCATTTGGTAATTATTTGAATAGTAGCAAGCGTGGTCCAGCCTATGGATTTAAATTACAAAGTTTGGATACATTATTGGATACAAAATCATCTGATAAACGAATATGCCTTTTACACTACATTGTCATGACGATACGTCAAAAATTTCCACATTTGATGGATTTCGATACAGAACTATTTTACATTGATAAAGCAGCTCAGGTATCATTGGAAAATGTGGTGACCGATGTTGCTGAATTGGACAAAGGCATGGAAATTGTTCGAAAAGAAGCCGATGTACGAACAAAAGGTCCACCAAATCTTGTATTGAAGGATTTCCTCAACAATTCCGAAGATAAATTACGTAAAATGAAACAAGATTCAAAAAAGGCTCAGGATGCATTCAAAGAATGTGTTGAATATTTTGGTGAATCAGCACGAAACGCTGATGCAAATACATTTTTCTCGTTGTTGGTACGATTTGTGCGAGCTGTCAAGGTGATGATTTGTAGAATTTTAAATTCATTTAAAATGTTTGAATATTAAATTAAATTCAATTCGCTTTCAGACTGCCGATAAAGAGAATGAACAACGAAGACGTTTGGAACAGGCAGCTGCCCAAGCGGCCGCTCGAAAACAAACTGATGAAGTTGTTTTACGAAATAACCAAATCAATAGCAAAAAACAGCAGGTAAATATTTGGCTTGCTTCGGCCATAAGTCTCCAGAACACTATGTTTAATGTTCAATGAATGATTTATTTTCGAAAAATATTTGCAGGAGGCCGTCATCAATGAATTGAAAAGTAGAAGTGGTGGCCGTGATAAAACTTGTATTGATATGTACAATGGTGCTTTAGAGGAAATAATATTAGGTCTAAAAAATGAACCGTATCGTCGAGCTGATGCTGTACGCCGAAGTCATCGAAGGCGAATCGATAGTCATCGTATGTCTCGAATTGCCGATGATGTTGATGTTTAAATATTTGATACACAAATATAATTTTATTAATTAATTGATTATTATTATTATTATTATTATTATCAGTAATCAGGAAATGTTAAGCAATCCGTTTGTTTTTGATTCTCATTGTCGTTCTCTCTGTTTTAAATTTAGTATTTTACGAAAATGGTAACCATTGCATGATATTTGGCCGTTGAATTTATTTAATTGAAAGCAAACAAACGGGGAAAAAAAAACATTATATTTTTTTTTTTTTTTCAAAAAGAAGAGTTAATTGTCATTGAAGCTGTAATTATTTCATTTTATGTTTTTTAATCTATTAAATTGAATCCCTTTCTGGGAGGAAAAAAAGATCAATCAAAAAGAAGAAGTTGAATTTCTTTCTTATTTCTTCATAAGTACGAAAATGCATTACAGGAAATGATATGCCTGCATCAGATATAATTGTTAATAAATAATTACAACACTTTTTATGCATAATTTTAAATTGCAATTGCTTTACAGCTTCGAACCGCACATGTATACGAGGAAAATAAAATGAATAAAAAAATAATTCTAGAAATGAAAATCGATTAGAAATGACGTTTCAACCTTAAGCATTCGAGCAATATTTATGTGGGGTAAAAAAGATGAATAAAATGAAAATGGAAGTCGAAATATTTTTTTTTTTTTTTGATCCGTCTGAACGTGCGTTTTTCAGATAATTGGCTTTTTTGAGCTAGAATCGAACGCACAAACAAAAACAAATGCAACCTTTTTTATTTCAATATTTTATTCGCGATAACCGAAATTGAATAAAGTATTTACAAAGTTATTGAAAATGGATTTTTACACCTTTTTAATGCATTCTTGAAAAAAAAAAAAAAAAACAAAACAAAAGTCAAAACGAAAATGTATTATATTATAAATACAGCAAAGTAAAATGACACACTGTTCACTGTACAAGGGAAGAGCAGTAGGAAAATGGGGATTCGTCAGCAACTCTTGCGTCATCCATACGGTAGCAGTGGGAAGCGCGTGCGTCACCCTGAGAGCGAAGCCCATACGCCGTACATTATTCACTCACTCGCTTACTCATGCATTCAATCGTTTGCTCGATTGTATACTACACCTCTCTCTCTCTCACACACACACACGGCAAAGATAATACTGATTCACTTTTACATTCACACACAAAAAAAAACCCCAAACATTACTTTTTTTTTTCATACGAATCAAAACAAACGAGCTTTGAATGCATATGATTGTATGTGAAATGACATATAAATGAATTTAACCGGTTTACCTTTATATCGGCTATAGCCGAGACGATAGAACGGCTGACTCACACACCCATGATTGAGAGTTCAAAACTCTGAATGAAATTTTTTTTTTTCTGTCTCTCAAATCGAATCATGTACAATGCAAATCGAACAAAACATATATAAATTCGATTAAGTAATGATCATAGTGTGCGTGATTTTTTTCACTTCAAAGAAAAAATATACACAACTGAAAATTTCTGAAAAACTAAAAAAAAACAAATTACGAATAAAATTTATTCAATTTTCAATGCAAAATATTTTGGATGATTCCTTCGGCCAATTTTATTTTCTCCCATAAATCGTTTCAAAAGTAGAAAATTGTTTTTATTTTACACTGGAAAATTTTGATACATTTACCTTTTTTTTTAAACTATGGAACTATGTAGCTATGTTTGATTATCTGAATAAATTCGAATATAAATAGTCAATGTTAGTCTATATGTCTAACTGTATGTGGTGATCTGCATGTGTGAAATCATCTTTTGTTGTTGTTGTTGTTGTTTTTGCATGTCAAATATAAATATTTATAATAAAAATTGTTATTATCATCATCAATTTTTGAATTCATTTTTTTTTTTTTAATGAAATGCAATTACTGGCAGATTATCTCGAAGTTGTCAGTGTCGAGGTTTGTTGGTCGAATTGACATCTCTCTCATATTTCACGCACCTTCCGAGGCCGAAAGGCAAATTAAATGCTGTGCATTTTTGCTTGAATCCGAAGTAGGCGCATTGTGGTACATTAAATTTGAATGTAAAATTTATTACGCTCTTTACAATTCCGTATGTATTGTTTAAACATTCAAAGAATGAATTGTCACATGAACAATCACTTAGAGTAAATCCCCAAAAGATTTTCTAAACCTCTAATAAACTCATATGGTTTCCAGGTAAGAGGACATGAGTCGTGGGTTTTGCAGCACTGATCAATGTAACCAAAATAACCCAATTCCCCACTTATGCTCACATTTCCCGGACCGCAATAGTTCACAACTGTAAGAGTAAACGAAGTGGTTAAAAATTTATTTTGACATTCGGATGTGTGGCGAAATTCTGCGATTAGTAATATTAAGAAAAAACACTTACTCTTTGGTATTGGTTGTTGTAACATTTCTTCATTACAGTCCAATGTAACATTTCTTCGGCCATCATCAATGCAAAGCACAACAACAATAACTTTGAAGAACTCATTACTGGACTCACAATACGACTAGACTGTTAGAAAGTGATATGACTATAACTTATAGTCTATAAGTAATGAGACTGTATTTATACGATTTGTCTGACCTTCATTAAGCTCATTCTTACACGTGCCGCATTTTCGAATAACGAACAAAATTCACCTATGACAAACATCTATGGCAAATGCGAAATAAACATTTCTAATTACCTGACTAACATAAGTGCAATATTTGCCGTCGTTCATTTTGCTGCAGTAAATACATGCTTGAATTTATGATAAATATCTGTATTCATTCGGTGATTTGATACAGTTTGTTTTTGACAATGACGATGAATAGTCATATTTTTGTAAAAGTTTTTTTTAATGTGCGGTGCATTGTGCTGTGCGTATGCATATCCTAGTGCAGATAACTGCAAATGCAGTAAGTTTATGTTTTTTTTCCTTTTTTTACTGTGTTTTCAACTTGCAATACTGCTTATTAAAAATTGCATTTTTGCGCTAAATAAATGCATTTCACCATAAAAACTTAAACTAACAATAGAAACCGTACGAATTTTTACTTAGTACTTTTGTACCAGACGGAATATTTTTCCTAATTTTTGGGAGAGATCATCACCACATTATTCAAAATATATTTTACTTTTTCCACTAACCATTCCATCTCGTTTGTTTTTTCTCTTTTAAATAATTCAATATTTGTGAATCGATAAAAACAATATCGAAATCAACGGTTGATTTTCGATTCCAAGTTGAAACAAAGTTGTCCGAATTCCGTTTTTTTATGTATACGCTGGCTCGGTCGTCGTTTTTGTTACTACTGTTGCCACTGTTATTGTATGCGTTTTTGTTGTATGTGAAACATAAATAGTAATAATAAGCAACAGTAGTCTATATGGAGCACCATCCATTGAAAATCATTAAATCAAGCTTTATTCTGCTTTAGCATGCTTCTAATGAATGTTGGCCAAATTCATATGGCAATTGCCCCATGCTCTTTACACTGACTTTCTTAATACTTTTGCGCTATCCGCATTTGTATGGATTTCCGGCATAATTTCTTTAATTTTAACGGATGACATGGATTATTATTAATTATTTTCATTATTGTTCTTAAGAAATGGGACATGCGAATACAGCATTCAACGAACATTTCCAGGAATGGAGATTGGTAAAAAACCCGTGAAAGGTCGGAATATATCAATTTAGCCACTATAGGTGCGACGGTGTTTTATTATCCACGAAACACCTTCTCACAACAACAAAGTGTATTTTGCCATACAAAGGTGTTCCCGCCAAAAATTCAAATGGCGATCAACTTCCAATCAGCTTTTGGTAAGTTATTGTATACAAACTTTCGTTTCATCTAAACCAAAACTCACTCAAATCTCTTCATTTTTCTATTTTTTCATTGGATACAATAGGCTTCATTACACGGTGATCCACATCAATTCCAAATTAAGAAGAAATGCAAGAGTTGTTTACATTCATCCCTAACATCAATATAATCCCAATGAACTTTTGCCCGCAATCGTTGAAATGAACGAAAGCATTGAATTTCATAAGTGGACACAACTGGCAGTCTTGCCGCCATCAGCACTACAAAATCATGAAAGAATATTACCTGTAGCGATTTCCTACAGTAATATATCAGTAGTCACTACAAATAAGATGAACGTGATGATTTATTCAGATGAAATATGCGAAAGGATGAATCCAGGAGAAAATGGCAATAGGCTATTGTGCATAGTCATTGAAAGCATTTGCTCGGACTGCAATATATGTGAGGTAAAGCTATGCAAATATTCTATCATCTAAAATCTAATCTTCTAATCCAATTAATCCCTTTAATCAAATTTCAGTTTGGCGTTTTTACAGATCCATTATTTCATTTGGCAGAAAATGACACCATGCTCCTACTTGGACTGGCAAAACATTGCAATCGAACGGTGAAACTAATCAATGTGAATAGTGGCCTAGAAGAGCAAAGATCATCGGCTGTTTATATGCCAATCGGGGAGTTTCTGCCTTGGATTCACAATATTATGCATAAAACATGTCCTTGCGAAACGACTCATCGTCCATTGATCCAGGACGTTGAGGCAATAATTTTTGAAAAAAAATGAATCAACGAAGAGACGTTTGTGTCAGCCCAAGTTACGGCCAAAAAGAAATTGAAATTCATTTAAAGCAAAAAGTCGCTCGTTCGATGAGTAAGCGAGTGAGTGAATAATGTACGGCGTATGGGCTTCGCTCTCAGGGTGACGCACGCGCTTCCCACTGCTACCGTATGGATGACGCAAGGACCTCGTTGACGAATCCCCATTTTCCTACTACTGGGAAGCATTAAAACAAAAACAAAATAAATATCATTTTATGGTTAATTTACGGTTCATTGCATTTAATGACGCATCTTGAGGATAATCTGCAAAATAAATATGAATATGCCTTGCATTGACTTAATTACAAAATTTAAGCAAATACCGGACAACGGACAATTTGCCTGGAAAAAGAAACGCAGATGCAATCAACAACAAACGGCATTTTACATCGGAACAGACAAAAAAAAAACATGAATATCCGAGAAACAAAAAAAAAAAAGAAATAAACAACACTTGAATGAAAAACTGCAATTTTCATATGAATAAGAATGGAAAAGATGCAATTGCAACGATCGTTACATCGATCACGACCCCTTAAAATTTTTTATTCATTCTTAAATTTTGTTCATTCTCAAAAAAGGATGAATCTATGAATCTGACATAACCGGGTGCCTATGCATAATTTATGCAGCATAAAAAAGGAACATATTAGTAAAACTACAAGCTTCATCTAATCCATGTTTTCAAGGCCGAACGACGTACAGTGTAGCATAATTCAGATTTCGTTTGAATACTGAATTATGTGACTCCATGCAAAAAATTAAACAACCAAAGAATATTGTTGTTTATTTCAGAATCATTCGTTGACCCAACACCAGTTTTTGGTGCATTCAAAACATTCAAATGCGCATGTTTTACCGGTATTTTAGCATACACACAGAACATACAAATCTAAACATATAATATGATTACATAACTATATAATGTAATGTCATTTAAGGTGACACATTTAAATACTTGGTGGCACCTCTGTACAAATGTCCTACTTCTCAAATAAGTATTTTTTTATTGAGCGAAAGAAAAGAAATCTATATTTGAATAAATTTTTGTTTGCTTTTTTTGTCAAAAATTCTAATTCCATAGATAAAATTCCATCCACTCTAATGTCCGCTTATGTGCCATTTTACTCATACTTCATTTGTGTCGAGAATATTTTCAGAAAACGGGATACACACAAGAGGGTTTCATTTGAGTTCACAATAAAATTCAGTGGATACATGTGCAGAGTGCACAAGTGCATATAATAGTCATTATAAAGTTCATACTTCATACAATGAATGTTACAAACGGTAAAAATTTTAATAAAAACATTATGTATTCTTATATTGAGTTCAAATGCAGTAACAACGTGTACTATCATTGTGTTTACATAAAGGCTTGATTGCACGATACAGTAAAATTCATCGCATTCAAATGCCATTCGTATCCTGAATGAAGAGTGAACATAGAGCACAGCCGTAATATCCAATGCCGATGAATAATACGGTCGTTTTTTTTTTGCGCAGGAATTCGGAATTTCGAATCATAGCCCCTAATAATATGTAGTTAAATCCAATTAGGCCCAAAAACTGGATACAAAGAAAATGCTAAACCAGAAAAGGTTATCCTATAGCCATGTTTGCAACATTCCTAATGAATTTATATAGATATATGTGAAGAAAAAAAACATAAGGCATGTGTAATTCTATCAAGGAACCGCATTGATTTCTTAGTTGTTCGATCAGGAGTATTAATCAAAATCATTGTTGCAACAATGATCGCAAGATTTGCTTTCATTTGGATGTTAAGCATTCCGATGCCCGTTGATGAATTAAATGAGGAGCAGGAACTTCCGTTGCTTATCTGCAATGACTACGGCATGGTCCATACAACTGATGGTTTTTTTTTATTTTTCTAAATGAAATGCTCTGAATATTCAACAACTCCTAAGGACACTTACAAAAACGACAATGAGCAAATTTAATGAAATAAAAATAATAAAAAAAAAAAAAAGAAAACGATAAGTAATTATGCAGAAGTTTGTTTCAAAGTGCGACGACCGAAACAACTGAAATTGAATATAAACTCATCCTAAGATGTAGATCTTCAAAGCAGGCCAAACACTTTTGGAACTGACTGACTGAAGTCATCAATTTTATAATAAGACCGCATCATGAGCAACTTTTCTCACCGTTGTCTCGAGCATAGATTATAAACTTGGCCATCGTGTGGTCTTCCATTTTCCATTATTTACATAAAGTAATGGCATGCGGAACGACAGAAAGTGTAAATGCGTTCAATTGATTCACTAAGACAATATTTTTAATATCTCGACAAAATAAACTCTTTTGTCGCACTAAATTTATTTTACTCGGATTTTTGTGGGAATTCATTCCAAAAAAAAAAATATATATGTATATATATATCAGATTACAGATTTTGAAATATGTAAAGTTTTGCAATGTCACAAAAACGTGAAGAATGCACGAAAAGGGAGCCAGCTACATGTAGACAGAAAAGATAGGGACAAAAAGAAGCAGAGAATCCATCCAGCATATATGAAATAATGGCCATTGGCCAACAAAAACCAATGGTATGAATCATAGATGAATGCGAAAAAAATGCTGAAACGATGCGATTTTGCTATTTTTGCATTCAACTTAATGCCATGATAAAAAGAATTATTCGAATATAAAAATGATGTTTTTCAGTATTCAGTATTCATCTTGTCTCGTATCTCAACAATGAAAATGAACCGAGCTCATTTTTTTTCGGGGGGGGCTGTTGCTTGATATCGAACGAAATAACTGGAAAACAATTTTTAAACATTATGACCAACCAACTGCATCAACTATTCGAATTCATCTGATTGAAGCGCATAGTATCGATCATCTGGAACTTGGTATAACCATTTATTTGCATAACTTCATAATTATTTTTTCTGATTTAGTTCTTGCATTGTTTTTATTCTTCGTTTATTTCTTAGTTTTTTCTTTATTCAAATGCATGAGAAAGGCATTGTTATCTTCTTCGGTTTTTGTATCCATTGTTCTATTGCAATGTAATTTGGCACGAATTATTTTCCATAAAGAATTTCGAGCTTACAAAGATTCCATTGAATTTTGATTTATTCATTGAATGTTGTTGGGTTGTTGTGCGACAGTTATGACAGTTGCATTTGTTGTCTATTTCATTTTTTATGGAAATTCAAATATTGTGAGCGATCGTTGTGCGGTGGCCTAAAATTCGATCAAACAAAATATGACAAATCATTTTAACAATTCAACCGACTTATATTCGTCAATATCATTTTGCTTTCGATTTTTCAATGTTGATTTTGATTTTCCTCTTATCTTTCGCTCATCTCTGAATCGAGCGAATTGTGTGTGTGTGTGTGTGTATGTCTGTGTTTAACTTGGATGAGAAAACCGTTGGATTGTGGCCAATATGAATTATACATCTAAGAAAAATCATAGCAAAAATTACAACAAGAATATCAACAATTACTTGAAACATTTTTAGAAGATAACACATTTTATGTGAACATTTAACATTGCAGATATCGTTAAAGCTTTTCCATTCTTATTCATATGAAAATTGCAGTTTTTCATTCAACTGTTGTTTATTTCTTTTTTTCTTTTTTGTTTCTCGGATATTCATGTTTTTTTTTTTGTCTGTTCCGATGTAAAATGCTGTTTGTTGTTGATTGCATCGAGGAAATGACGTGTCGAATGGACTGAAGTGAGAGGCAAAGCCCGAGGTTATTGGGCACAAAAGAATGAATTTTAATGTTGCGTGTTGCATCCAATTAATAGAACCACAAACCACAAATTTGATTGCAGCCTAAAACTTGGCGTCATTATCAATTCAATAAAATTGTGCATATTTATTCATTTCATTCTCTCTAGTTTTCGCCTTGATTTTTGTTTGGTTTGCGTTGCAAGAAAAACCATTTAAATTGAATGGTTAACAATTGCGTAAACGATGAATCAAAATGAAAAATATTCAAAAAATTTGTATGTTACAATGTGCACTGCGATCATATTGAATGCGACACACCAAAACTTAAAGAAGAAGAGGAACGAAGAAAACCCGCAATGTGCTCTTAACAGTGAACAGTAACAGTGAGCATTGAGCATGGAAACGGCCTAGAAATGGAAAACGGACGAATGGAGAGAGAGAGGGAGAGAGAGAAAGAGAAGAAAAAAAAGTCATAAGAACACAACAGAGCATTATATTAAACTGAACGGATTTAGTATGTATGTTTATTATAATTATGAGTATTCTTTTTGTGTTTGTTAGTGTGCTGGTTATGGTAATGGTGGTTAAATTTCGTCATGTGTGCTTTTCACATTTAATTTCCTTCTGCAATCTCAGTGAAAAGCGATGGCATAGCATGAAATAGGAAGGCAAACACAAACAAAACAAAATATAAAATTGCAAGAAAAATGGAATCACATTCGAGAAAAAAAAAACTTAAAGCTAAATTCAGTCTCTGACCATAATAAGCACCGAAAACCGCATTACATCAGATTTATTAATACAACACACATTTGAAATTCCGGTAAAATGTGAATATGTAGCACAAAATATGATGGCTCGCACCGTACAATCACAATTTGATTTTCTGTACACATTAAGTATCTTTCATTTGTGGCGACTTTTTTATTTGGTATATTGCAAAAATTCTTCTAATCAGTGTTTCGAGATTTGCTGGACGATTGTCCAAACAATTTACCTAGCAAACCAAATGTAGGCAAATGATAAATGAACACTGCTTCTCATAGAGTGAGCCAATTCTCATCAAACAATTCTTGATCTCCTAACAGGTTTTTCACTTAGCCAGTCCGTACTTTGTTTCTATGGTCGGTTTTATTTTTTGGTTGTTGTTGTTAGTTATTGGTGTGACTTATGGAAATATGACATTCAACTGAAAATCCAAAAAGGCCGGTTACCAATCGTATGGTGGAAGTGCATAATTTGTGAATAATGTAACGGCAGAAAAAGACCTGAAAACATGCAACAAATTTTATACGTGTAGTCAATCCTGCTGTGTGTTTTGTTTTTTATTTGCTCATTATTTCCCAGTCTTTGTTGGCTATCCATTCATTTGTATTTGTTCGTTTGGCTCCACACGATTTTCGTAACGCATTTTTCAATTTAATCGCATTAATATTTAAGGTTTAACGCAAATGCAAGCCATATTGGCTCATGTCCAGCTCGAACCTTCTTCAATCAGGCTGTCTCGTTTGGACATTGAGCCGATTTTTCCCCATTCAAATGTGTACCACAAAAGGAAAACCTCCACTATGATCGAATGTACCACGAAAAACGACAAATATATTCGGCAAAATCGGCAAAAAAATTAATAACAGCACCACCAGCAGTATAGATGCATGAAGAGCAAAATACCAACAACCAATGAACTATAGCAAATGGGCAACAAGGAAACAAGGAAGAAGGAACGTTTACACGGACATAAAGTATGAGACCACGAATAGAGTAAACATGGAAAATATAAAAAAAAAAGAAATCAAAATTAAAAGAAGAACAACAACAACAACAAAAAATGAGAATAAATACCCCCATTGAATTGCCGAATGTGATTGCCTGAATGAAAATGCTTTATGCATTGCATGATATGGGAACTGAAAACAACGTGGTAAGAATTTGCTGCAAAGTACAAAATTAAACGGAGGAGGAAGCAAGCAGGTTTTAGAAGCAAGTTTAGCAAGCAGCTGGCCAATTTTTCATGGCAGAAGGAAGCAAGTTGGGCTTCTCTTTTTGCTTGCTGCTAATATATACTAGTTTTTTTTTCATTTTTTCCTAATCCAAGAACCAGTGAGACTGTATTTTTGCAATTTGGAGGCAAAAAGAGGAATTTCTTTTCCAAATTCGATCTGGAATCGACGCCAAACCATTTTAAATGCTAAAAAATACATCTCCTATGTGAAGTCCATTTTGACCCAAATCATAGCGAGATAAATGTCAAAATTTTGGAACAGCAGCGCCACTCATTTGCATTTGATTAACATTGTTCAATGCAAGTGGTGGGTAGCTGAACTAGCTATTTATGCCGACAATTATCCGTGTATGACCCAAATGTAGATGGTTGCTTAACAAATAGTACCTTCTCTAGCAGCAGCAGCACGTACAAGAATATCCTGCTTCGAACAGCAGGCAAAAATCAAGTTGCTCCCATCCTCAAAATAAAAGATGATTTCGTTCAATTTTCGGGCACATATATACATCGTACATTGTGCATACATACACGTACGTTGCTGGAACGTCGTTTTTATAATAATTTTGTTTTGATGGTTTAGTTTTTTTTTCTTCTTTATTAATATTATTATAGTTTTCGTTGCAAAATGTATCGAATATACCGAAATAATCTCACGATGCTTGCATTTGTCGCATATACTCATATCCTAATGTCCCATATAGGATAACATTGTCGTTGTAACAACTATAAAACGGTGAACACATGGATCAAAATGGTTGTGCATTGCCTGGAATTGAAAATTGTGTGCATTGATGATAACAAATTATAAATACATACGTGCAAATTTGGTGATGGTTAGGCAGTTAATGCAGCGAATAGGCTAAATCGGCAGTCGTTTATTTATTCTATTTTATTAGTATGTCGGTAGTGGTTGTTGCGATCGTTGTTTTTTCTTCAGTTCTTTGAATTTTCATTGCATGTATTGGTCTTTGTTCTATTTGGTGTATCAAGCAATTCTAGAACATATGTTGGTGCCAGCAATAGCAGCTATACGAAAGAAATCTCCGAACGAATTATCTGAATCGTATGGAAAGAGATAAAAATATTCGCGCAAATTACGAATGAAGATTTCCGTTTCGGGGGAGAGAAAAAAAAAGGAGTTAAATCAGGCAAATACAAAACACCAAACAAACTGAACAACGGCATCAGAGTAACGAACACGAAAAAAGATACAATTGACAAAATATTTGAACGTGTGTCTGTGGAATCGGCGAGATGGCACATTCAATGCTATAATACAAATTGCTGCAGCAGAAAAGACGAAAGCCCTATCATAGGCAGTCTGAAGGGGCAGGCAGGTGGACAAGTAGGCAAGCAAACAAGCCAGGCAGGCAGGCAGTCAGTCAGTCAGTCAGGCAGTAGTCAGAGCCAATTTTTAAAATAATCGCATTCAGTGTATGGCGTTCCATGTTCGCGCTCTCATTATACCCATATGTATAATGAATATATATAAAATTATACGATATACACAGAATATAAAAAGAACAGACGATTATATAATCAAATATTTGCTTGTGTTATATGTCTATTTGGTTTTAACGATGTGTTGTTTTACAGCAGAGCACTTCTATGTAAAAATGTGGGTAATGCTGATGATGATGCGCCAATACAGTCATAGCTTAACCATTTGCATGTCACAAACTGTTTTTTAATCGTATTTTATTTTTCAGTTTTGAATATACATATTTTCGGCGATTGTTTTGTGCGATACAAAACTAATATCAATAATACTATTGCCCAATGAATGACATCGACGACTCTATGTGTATCCAGTGGTTTGTTTTGCTTGTGCATGTAGCAAAATACATTGACAATTATTATTCGGCCATTCAAATTGCCCAGACCATATACGATTGGCAGAGAGTTTACTGTAACACAACTACATTGTCGAATGCCGAATGTCGAATGTCGAATGTGGAATTCGGTGAAAAAGGAATATTACGTACGTATATATTATATCAATACATATATTTGTATAAATTTTCTGCATTGACTGCCATAGCGAAAAATGTATATTTTGCCGAAGTATAACACGAAGCTATGAAATTGAATTGCGAATTGCGAAATGCGAATGTGACTGCCGTTGTCAGTGATTTTTATCGTTACACAGTGCTAGTTGAAACATTGATTGTCATCAATGTGGTGGTAAATTCATTTTCACCAATGTTTCGGCTACAACTACGACAGTTTATGCAGTGCAGTGTCGCACCAACAATCCAACTTAACTAACAAGCCTCCAATTTTCTCCAACAATCCAACAATTTGTTTTCGGAAAAGAAGGCATCAACACCGATTCATCTTCATATCATCAAATAGCCTTGACGCTGTTAGTTTAAGATTCGTATTCAAGGCAAGAAGTTCATTTTATGCTCTTCCGAATTGCAATTGATCTTTCGACTCATTCAAAATTCGAAAAAAAAAAACAATCAACTTTTATTAATTTTTTATCCGTTGGTTTATTTCATTTGCGAAACTTTTACGTTTTTAAAATCGGTTTATTTAAATGAGTTCAATATCCACATAATTTTTTTTTTCTTTTTCGTTGACATGACTGCGAATAGTGTGTAATTTAGTTTTATTTTCAATTGAGGAAATTTTTTTGAGAATTAATCGAAAAAGCGAAAAACAAAAAAGAAATAATAACAAAGAAATGTCTGCATTAATCATGTTTTATTTCGTCATACGCGGTCATTATATTTTTGTCGGGTCTTGAGTCAGAGTGTGCGTTAAACTGAAAAGTGTTCAAATTTGTGTATTTTGATTATTCATCATTTCAATTGAATGCGGTTAAATTCAAATTTATTGTATCCGTTTGAAAACTGCACGACAGTTCGCATCGTTCTTGAGCACGCAAAAAAGCTTTGGAAACAGAAATAGAATGTTCCACTCCAGAATCCATGTACTGAAGATCCTTTCGTAGATGAAGTGGATGCAGTCTTTCATTTGAAATGTATATTATTTTTGTTTTTATTTTTTTTCTCTTCCAACAACGTTGAACCCATCACACAAAGCCAACAGAGTGGTTATAACCATTCATGGGACATGGACTCATTAACAAAAGGTATGTGCACACAAAATAAAGAAGAGAAAAGAGACGAAAAATAAAAAAAAAATAAACTGTTTGAATAATTTAAATTTGATATTTTTCCGTTGACTACGATTCGCAAAACGTTATTTTTTATCCACAAAAGTTGTCGTGTGTATGCGTCTGACTGACTGAGTGAGTGTTTGTATGCGTGCTCTTTTTCCCTCTATATTTCAATTTGTTATTCATTAAAATTGGTTGGTTCAAAGTCAGAAGAAAATGAAATTAAAATTACATGAGCATACAAAATATTTTTGTTTATTTTAATCGACACAATTGTTGACTCTTAAATGGTTTGAATTCCAATCGATATGATTACTTAGGCGCGAAAAATTCGGCTGAATCGGCCAACAAGCGACCGTTTTCGTAACGGTTGAACAAAATTTTTCGTGAATATTGACAAAATTCCAAAATGAGAATGATCTCATCGTATCTCTACAGTGGTAATGTGTCCATTACTATACACATAATGTTATGATATTGTGGTAGTCAATTACCACACATTACCCCATTAACAAAAAAGCTCATCGGTTCGTTTAGAATGGATATGAATATTTATTCCTTGTCTGCCTCTCTCTCTCTC
>GL501538.1:68685-79793 GCA_000149185.1 Mayetiola destructor | reverse complement strand
TCATGTTTATATTGTGCGACACTTTGTGTTATCGTGGCGCTGTAAGCAGTTGTCACATTCGAATACAATTCGACAGAATATGGCGACATTGACATTTTCCGAAATAAAAAATGGGAAAAATGTAAAAAAAAAGAAAATTTGCCACAGAGGCTCGAACCTTGTTTATACGGAGTGAACATAATATGTATAAATACCTGAGTACACATACATATGTACAATGTACACAACTTGATTTTACTGTTCTATTAGCGAATCGAATGGAGCTCTGGTTCATGTGAATTATTTAACGGTTCAATAATGTTGACATAAAATTGAATTTTTTTTGAAAATGAATAGAATTCATTGACAGTGGTAGTTGCAAAAAATATGGTGACGGAAAAAAGGAGCTTATACACATAAGAGCAACAAGAAACAGTGTTTTTGACAATCATCGTTTTACTGATGACAATTCTAGGCAAATTTTTCTCATTTACCTAAAAAACGAAGAAAGCTCTTTACAAATAATGCTCAGTTGCACCCTAATACAAGTGTTACACAAATCTTCAGTTTTTCTATAGAATTTGCACACTTTTTCTACACAAATAAGGCAGTATATCGATGACAGCCGAAAATTCTATTGCGAATCGCTAGTCTCTGTATGTATACATAAAAGATAAACGGAGAGATGAAAAGTATTTCAGTTGAATAAAAACGTTTAACTGAAATTTATATGTATATCAACAAATAAGAAATAATAAAAAAGCAAATACATGCTATAGAATACGATAATCACGATCAACGGAGATACAAAAACCAAAAAAAAAAATATTCTTCATTTATTTTGGACAATCGCTTCAATGAAATAATAACTCTATGCCGAAAAAAAAAAATGAAAAAAAAAAATATTATTTCGAAGAGATTCAAGATTCAAGAGCACATACAGACAATTTCGTATGGTTTACGGTTTACGGTGTGTCATGAAAGTGATGTTTTAAAAAGGCAAACATATGTTTTGATTGACTGATAGTGTGTTTCGTATGTATTCTAAAATTCGCACCATGTGTGTAGTGTGTTGTGATGTAGTGTGCGACTCAATAGGGATGAGAGAGCGACTTGCTTAATCGCTTGAGTCGGTATTAAATGTGCAAAAATTCATTTTTTTTTTATTGTATATGTTGATGGAGTGTGTGGTGCTTGTATTAGTTCCATTATAATGTAAAACATTACAATTCATTTTTTCGTTTCATTTCTACGCTGAATATCACTATACAAATAAGGCAGGGATCTCAATGCGACAGTGTCGAGAAGAAGTGAAGAGAACGAAAAAAAAAAAAAAAAATGAAGGAACAAAGTCGTAACATTTACTAATTAGCGATGTATTTCAATTTTGTGTGAGCCACGCATTGCAACCAGCTATGTGGCTCAAAAAGCGTTAAATTCGATCGACGACACTCTTTTTTTTCCCTTCTCCGAAAATCGCAATTCATATCTATCTTTTCATTTTTTTTTATTTTTTTTTATTTTTTGACTTCAGTTTTGCTTTTAACTGTGATCATTTGTCGGGTGTAAATGTGTGATTTGCCAATATTTAAGTGTTTTCGATTAACGATCACAGACCTTCATTAATTTAATTTCATGGAATTTTCATTCAATTAAAATTTGTACTTCGTACGTTTGGACGAATCGGCACATAATATATATTCATTATTAATCGTTAATTAATGTTTTTTTTTTGTCTTTATTCGCTATTGATAGCTTGATTCCTTCTCGTGTGGCCTGAACTTTCAAAAAATGATGTTTTTCTTCTTCTCCTAGGATCAAGTGTATTTATTTAAGTATATTTTTTCGAATTTTCAGTTTTTCAATTTCATTCAATTTTATCGCTTTAAGTTTTTAGTTTTATTAATTTTTTTTTTTTTGCCTTGAATATCCGGCTACAATACTGTCATGTGACTAATAAAACTAATAATAATTGGCATTGGTGCGCGCGAGAGAGACCGTCATTTCGTGATGTACAAAGTTGAAGAACAATGTGTTCATGGAAAATTAATTAGTTTTATTGTTTTTCTTGGGAATGCATTTATTCCACATTTCGTTCAATGTTCATTTTTGTTTGAGTGCAATTGTGAATGTGACATTGTAAATCTTTGTAATGGTCTTGGCAAATTTGCAGTGAAAATAACGATGATTTATTATTCAATCGAAATGCAAAAATGTTGCGTAAGGTTTATTCACATTTGGGGTTTTTTTTCTTTCTGGAGGATCACAGCCAACAGTCGATAATCAAATATGCGTTTCTATGTGACATTTGCCCATTGACCAAAAAAAAAAAAAATAGTATATACCAAATATGAGAATTGAGTTCGCTTATGGAAAATGAATGTTTGTGTGCGTGTGTGTGTCCAACAACGAATTCATTGCATTGCTGATCGATGCGCTCAGAAATGGTGTGCTCATTCAAACGAAACATCAAATTGATGATCATGTATTCATTCAATAATAATGTCACTGCCACTTTAGTTTAGCATTCTGTCTTTTTTTCCCCAGTTTTTGTTTGCTATTTGCTTGTTCTGCTATTTTTGTTGTCATTGTTTGTGATGTGGTGTCGATTAGCGACTGTATTATCAATTGAATCATTTGCTCGGTAACCGCGTATATTGTATATTGTACATTTGTGTATTTTGCTTGAATCAATTCAATTTATCAAAAGTGTTCAGTATTCAGCTGGATTGGCAAGGTTACTCACTCGACTCACGAATTACGTTAAAGAAAAAAAATTAGAAAAAAAAAAATTATTTCGATGAAAATCTAAGCCGTGAATGAAATTTGTGAATTTTGTGGCAGACAATTCGCGGAAGATCGTTAAGATGGAATTTCAGTTCGATTTCTATTAGAAAAGTTTGAATCGAATTGAAACTTTTGATTTGAAAATTCAGTCACCTTTCGATGACTTTCCTTTTTCATTTATTCATGACGATCGTTTTCACTTGTGAATTCCATTTTTCAAATTCATTACATTATTATCGATAGTAAGTTCCACAAACTCGGTAAAATTTCTCATCATCGGCACTTTTTCTCTCCGAGAATCAAATTGAAGTATGACTAACTACAAAAATTCGCCTTTTCCACAAATATATTGTATAAACAAATATTTGATTAATATATATTTCAACGCACGCAGTTTTCGTTCGATTATTATTGTTGGTAATCTAATTGAGTTGTTCATTGTTCATATACTTACACATATTCATATGTGTATACTTATTATTATAATAGATAATCAAAAGAAATAAAAAAAAAACGACGCGCGTCTCATCAAATTCTTTCAATTTTCTGTCTTTCTTTTCTCTTTTAATCATCCGAAATCCAGAAACCGAGTGTTCATCATGCAATCGAAAATGACCAACGGATCAAATAGCAACCAAGTGAGAACAAGTGAAACGCGATTTAAATAATTTCAATAAGCATGGTACACCCGGATGACAGTCTCAAACGGTCGTTATAATTATACAGATCGGTGGGACTTTCGTCCGTTTGTAACACTTATTCAACATATATAATATTGCATCATAGGGTTTCTTAAGGTGCCAAATTAACATGAATCAAACGAGCTGCAACTTTATCCACCAATTTGATTCATTTGTTTTTTCTCTTACCTTTTGTGCATGCATGAAACTATTCCCAAATCCATTCGAATAAAACCAACAACAACAACAACAAAAAACATATTCAAATTTATATTTTTATCAAATTTGCATTTTAATTTCGGTTTTTTTTTCTTTAAATACATTTCTAGCGACTAGCAAATTTCGAGCAAATTCATTTTGGCTCCATGGATTGTAAACCACTAATTCGAAACATATATTTCTTCTTCTGTCTGTATTAAACAGAATTTTAAATCATACTTTTATTTCTTTTTATTAATTTGTATTATTGTGTGAGCCACTAAAAACATCGCGTCGACGATGACAACGACAAAAAAAAATAAACAATTTATAGAGAAACCAAACATGTTTCCATATGTGTACTACTTAAAAAAATATCTAAATATTTGAAGTGTTCTCATTTTATTTAGTTTTTTTTTTTCTATTATTTTCTCGTCAAAAGATAAGACACATGAGAAAATCCAACGATGGCTAACCCTTTCTACAGGAGCTACCATAAAAATATTTTGCCGTGTGAAATTGAGTTTTTTTTTCTTCCTTTTTCTCACAAACTGTTTGCCACTAAAATGAAAGAAGTTAAGGTCATTAATCACGTGGATTCCATTTTATTTTTTGTAAGAATTATAACAACGATTTTCATCGATTTGGCTTGCAATTACACGAATACTGAATAGCAGAAACAGTCATTTACATCGGAAAAAGTCATCAACTGTGTAGCGAATGGTAATGGTTGCATCAATGAGTTAAATGTTTTAATACTTGAGCTTTATGCCTTATTCCTTATTTATGTGCCATTTACTACGATACTCTTTGTTTCCTTACTCTCATCCATTTCAAGTATTTTGTTTTCCAATGCATTGCTTGGTAAAGATAATCGTCATTTGTTCATCAATTTTACCGATTTTTTAGTTCAATAAAAAGATGAACAGTCTGCACAATACAGATAACCGTGAGGCATCTCAAATGGCTACGATATTATTGTTAACATGTTCGAATTTGAATGAAAATCAAACTATATTATCATTGATGTTGACTGCATTAATATTAAAATTTATTTTCATTTTTATTCATTCATCAGAGATTAAACATCATTGCTGACTCAGAAACCTTCAGTGGTTAAATCGATTTGATTTCTACAGTAAAACACACACACAAAAACGATTATTATTCGATTTTGAAGTGTTTTGCATTTAACTATTGCTCGCTTTCGTTTTTTTTTTTTTGATCAAATTCAAGAATGGAAATCGCATTTTGGTAACAAATACCGAAGAAACAATAAATGGAATACAATTGCATAATTTATTTTATTTTTTTTTTTTTCTTTTTTTCATTTTAGTTTCATTTCAGATCGTATAGAATCGAACCGGAGCAATAAAGTGAAATACAGATTAAAAGAGGGAAACTTTGAAAATGGGAGTAGCAAAGTGGGTAGTGGTGGAGCTTTTATTTGTGCGCTCCATTTATAAATTGTCTCTCCAGATCGTTAAGCATAACTTTTTTTTTCCACTTCAATTTTATTTTCATTCCTGTCTTTTCTACATGAATGGCCGTAAGTAAATACACAGAATGCTTCGAATTCATTATCGAATATATTTGCACACGGAGTGAATTCTTTCGTGCAAACTTTACTTTTCACGGATCATTTCATCACCTCATTCATGGTCATCCTCTCGGAAGAAACAAAACTTGTCGGACTCATTACATATTTTCACCTTAGTTGCTATTCATCTAATGATACAATGGATTCCTTCAATTGTCTCACGCTTGATTTGGAAAAATTTCAGGATTAGATTATCCATGATTTTGTTCGTTATTTTTTTTAACCAGAAACGATACGTAATATTATATTATTTTTTATCCAGTTATTATATCATTCCACAAAATAGACGAATATCGCTTTCATGCCGCTTTTAATTGAAAAGATACACATTAATTTGATTGTTGTAATACATTGTAAATATTATTATAAATACTATTAAACCTTATTTTCTGAAATTTCCGCAGAATTGAAAACCATTCTGGCTTAACATTGTCGACAAAGCGACTTGTGTTCATCAAATATAGGTTAGGAAAGATTTTAAGTTCCAAGAGAAGGATTCTCTACATCTACAATCAAAGGATCTTATCAATGTTTTAAACCGCAATAAATATGGCATGCATATAACAGTTATCTATTCTCGTTATGTTTATTAATTCCATTGATTTTCAATTTTCAATCGTATGAATTTGTTATTATAATAATTATGTTTAGACATTGTGGTTGGTATTTTCTCACTCTTGACTATGTAATATAATAATAAGTTGACATACATGTATTGGTAAATAGTCTTCTTATTATTATTATTTTTTTTTTTCATCAAATTCACACATTTCGTTTAATGAATTCCGATAAATCTTTGAGATTTTTTTTTCCTCGAAATTTTACATTATCAATTTGATTATTTCATTATTATCATTTAATATTATTATAATATATTATTAAATTAAACAGATTTTATTTATTGTTCGTCTGTCCAAATGGTTTCTTTTATCTTTTACCTGTTTGTAGTTTTTCTTTTAATTTTTCATAATAATGAACGAAGGCAAAATGGCATCATTTTCTTCTGTTATTCTCGTTTAAAAGTATATAAATTTGATTTTGTTGTTGTTAATTTTTGTGACTTTTGTCGAAAAGTTGATATTCCAAAATAAGAATCGGTCCTTGTACAGAACTCACCAATCACATATGATTTGCGTCAATTGAGCATTGATAGGAAACAAGAAACTTTTCGACACAGAAAATATTTCACATTTTTTTATCTAATCAAACGAACGAAATAAAAATAAAAAATAAAACCGATTGCGAATGCGCACAACCATTTTTATAAATGTGTTTTTCTCTCATTTTCTCTCTTCTTCTCTCTCTCTCTCCCTCTCTCTAATTATTCGCATCTTGCAAATTAGCTAGCTGTTTTTGCCTGTTTAAGTTTGTCTCACAAATTGATCAACTCCAATTCCTAATTTGTATTTTGTTGTTACAAAACATTTACACGTTGGCAAAATTTGCGAAAAATGCACATCAAGTATTTCAATCAACTACAATAATTTCTATTTTGAAATAAATAAATAAAAATATTAAGTAAAAACGCTAAACATGTTTTTTTTGTCTATTTCTTCTCTGCAGATTCTTTCAAAACATTAACTTTTTTCATTTGAAGAATTAAATTTGTGTATAGTATTCGAGTCTGTTGCCAACAATTTCTGGTTTGTTTGATTTATCTAAATGATTGTTGTGGATCTTTTGATTTTTGCTTCGCTAAATAGTTTTCAATGACATTTTATTTCATCTGCTTAGTGTTCGAGCTTTGTTCAAATGCCTTCCAGTCCATCAATTAATACTTTGTTTAATAATGTATTGTAATAATAGCAATTGTTCAATAAATAGCGATGATGATTCTCCATTTCAATTCTTCTTTTTTTCTTTTCTTTTTTTGTATGGGAGAGTAAAATTTCTATTCGCACGCTAACTTACCATCAAAACTACTCAGAGCTATTGCAAATGCTTGCAAGGCACACAACGGGTAACGAAAATCCATTGTAAATACATCTTCCGATGTACGACCAAATTGCATGACAATATATTCTGGATCGGAGTCATGAACTAATTGAAAATTTTTCACCGATGCCTGAGTGACACGACCATGAAAATTTAAAACATACGATTGGGTATCATCATTCCAAACGGGCGTTTTATTATGTAATTCCACAACGTTATCCATATTCTAGACAAAGCCGAAAAAACACAAAAAACAAAATGAAAAAATATAATTTGTAAATAATCCATTAAATTGATCGGTTTAATGTTGGCATTGATTTAGCTCACCTTTGTTTTCCAGCTGTCTAAAAGTCCCTGTTGCGTTGTATCGCATGAGCTTATTTTGACACGTTGATCG
The DNA here is from genome assembly GCA_000149185.1 of Mayetiola destructor. NCBI lineage: Eukaryota > Metazoa > Arthropoda > Insecta > Diptera > Cecidomyiidae > Mayetiola > Mayetiola destructor. The sequence goes on along the minus strand of GL501538.1, from coordinate 72,217 downwards.
TCTTCGGTCATGCCAGGTAATAGCACTGTCATATTTCTTGGACCTTTGAAACCCAATATGTTTGTATCCTGTGCATGAAATATTATAAATCCAAGATTATAATTGAATTCCGATTTCTTTTTCGATATTTAAAAATGAATGAAACATTAAACACTTACATAAATGATGACAGCCATATCTTGGCGCAATTCATCGGTATTGGTTTTGCTGCCATTGTCATAAACAAAAAATGTTGTGCCAAATATATTTGAACGTAGTTTACCAACAAAACCGTCGGCTTGCCTTGATAAATCGGTTGGATCACAACTGATAATATAGTTTGATGTTTTACTTTTCTTTCTTTTACGACCTTCATAGTTTGCATAGAGACAACAAAAAAAAAAAAAACAATAATAAAAGTATTGAAATTTCAATTTCCATTGTATTCACATGAAATAGATTTGTTTGATCAATTAAAAATTAAATAGTTTATCTCACCCGCTAAAAGAAAGACTTTTTTGCCATATTCACGTTCCAAATGTAAATAATATAATGGAAATAGACCTCGATCCATTCCTTTTCGATCACGTGTTATTCGACATTTATACAAGCATCCTTGTGCAGCTGGCTGAACTACCCATTGTTCAATGTGACCAGTAACATCGCCTTCCATTTCATTTGATTGCTGTGAATTTTGTTTCCCCTTTGTTGTCACTGGTGTTACTGGAGCTGAATTATTTCTTGAATTCATTCCATCCGAATGAATAATACTACTGTCAGCTATACCAATACCGCCACGACTACTACCGCCCGATGTTGGATAATCACTAATGTGCTGTATGTTCGATGTATTTGATGCGGAAATCATGCCTTTCGTTGAAATTATTTCAATTGGTGTACTTTCTTCATCTTCTATCTCGTATGGCATTGTCTCAATTAAATCTAAAAATAGAAAACCAATTTAAAAATAGAAAGAAAAAATGAAAAACTTTTTCCTCATATATCCCGCCAATCGTCAGTGTTCGCACCGAACAAAAGAAGAGAAGGAAAACCAAAAAAAAAGAAGAAGAAGAAGAAGAAGAAGAAGAAGAAAAAGAAGAGGCGAAAACGCATAATGACGAAAATAAATAACGGCAATATAGAATAAATTACCTTCACTACTGGGCGATGTTAATGCCGATGTTGGTAATATTTGATCAGGATTATTTGGTGACATCATGTATTGCATTGGACCATCATATCCATGCATTTCACGGCTGCTGCTAATACGAATTGCACTATTCGCTTTTCCAGATGTTGAAATTTGCGCTGCACCCGACATTGGTCGCATTTGTAAATCACTAGCCTGTACCATTCCGGGTGTAGCTCGTTTTTGTTTTATGTAATTTTCCATCAGCTGACGCTAACGATTGTTAATGCAAATGTTGTTGAATGAACGGCAGCAAATTCACCAGGACAACAGGAACCATCAAGAAATTAAATGGCAGAAAAATGACAAAAAACAGAAGAAAAAAAAACAACGAATTTGTTCTTTAATGAAACGTAAAAAAGTCTTCGGGTTAATGCGGAACATAAGACCAAAAAAAAAAAAGGAATAATGAAAAAAACTTTTCATGCATTCGTTCAATTGTAGAAAACATGATTGCATTCAAAATGAATTACTACGTATTCCCTGTCGGTTCGAATTTCGAACAGGCAATGCTACAAAACTATACGATTTATTTCTGGAAATGGATTTCTTTGTGTTCTCATTCTTGAAATTAAAATTAATTTTTCATTTGGTGTTCCTTTTGACTCGTAACGACGTTGCAATGGAACGATTTTCATTTCATTCTAATTAAAATGGTATGGTACCCATCACCCACATTTCATTTTCATACAACATACAATGTACATTGTGTTGTGGCTGCTCACTGCTCATACACACACACACGTGATTTTCACTTTGTTCGAAAATGAAAAAATTCAATGCATTCAATTCACTGAATTCCAACAGAAAATCTGTTAGAATGAACGATACGATTTCCTGTTTGTCATCACATCTTTCTTGTTCAGCTTCTACTAAATCTCTATATATCGGTACACGATACAACAGTTACGATGACGGCGACATTAATGAAAATATAAGACATAAATAGAGAGTAAGAAAGAAGGAATCAACTCAACCAAACGAATAAAATGTTAAACAAATGCATAAATATGCAACGTAAAACATTTGACATCAACGGTATTGAAATTGAGAGCACAACGAAATGTTTCGTTCGGCAGGAGAAATGCCAAGAGAATGAGCATTCATTTAAACAAATAGATAAGAGCTGCAGTTAAAATCTAAGTCTGTTCGTAATACTACTGTAGCTGTATAATGACTGACATGAAAATGTAATGCTTTGATTAGAGAATGTATTTTTTTTGTTTTTTTTTTTTTTTTGTTTTAGTTAACGATCACACAACAAACAAGTAAAGCACGTTCAAACAGTTGAAATTTTGAAATTATATGTGAGATGTGTCGATTAATATATTCTATTTATCTTACAGAATACATAAAAACTAGATTCCTGGTCGAATCGAAAGAAACGGTTAATTGTATGACATTTGGTATCCACATTGTGCATTGTCCGCTACATTTATGATTATTTATTTATATATATTTTGTATTTTGTTCCATTAAAGATCGTTTCTCGAAAACAGCCGTTTGTCGTATGTTATGAAAAGGCTCATGACGATTCATTGAACCTGAATCGCACCATATGAATGAAACCATGAAACATTTATGAGAATAAGGAATCAACTCAAATTGGAGTATATAAGTACTAAATTCCAAGTTGATTGAAGGAAAAACAAAATAAACGCTAAAATCGAAAGTAGTGTGTAAAGCACAATGTTGGTCTACATATGAACTCTTCTTCAAGGCATGCATTGAGTTTGAGAATGAAATCAATCGAATTTCCGAATATTCCATGAATTTTAGAAATTTGGTCGATTCATAATATATTGATCTCTGTTTGTACCTTAATTTTTGTCGATAAAAATAAAATAACTATTTTTGAAGGTGGCAAATGATACAGGCTTGCTACGTTCGTATCGATTCAAATTTTCCTTCCGCATTTTCAACTTTATTTCTCAGTCATCCAGCATTCTCCTAGATTCAATCGTTAGAATAATTATAATGGTTTTCACCATATGCTGAATGAAAATGCCATCATGATCATATTGTTACATTTCTCAACATAAATACTGAACGAACAAACGAGGGCTCAATGAGCAGAATGTAAGAGCAAGAAATGAAGGGAAAATCCAAAAATACGTCCAAAAAAAAAAAATCCAAGTAACATTTATGTAACGAATGCCGGCAATTCGGTGACAGATTTAAATTACTCGCGTGTGCTATGGTTTTACAAAAATATTTCATCGCAGTTGAAGGACAGTGACGCAGATACATTGCAATCAATCGCTTGAGATTTGAGTTTTCAAATTCTAATGTCGTTAAGATTTTTCATCATTTTTAATCAATTGCAGTGATGGGTAAATTGGCTATTTTGAATAATTGGATAAG
>GL501538.1:17921-58846 GCA_000149185.1 Mayetiola destructor | reverse complement strand
ACACACACACACACCACACACACACACACACACACACACACACACACACACACACACAAAATGAACGAAACTTGAGACATTCGAGGCTCCTTCATAAGAAACACATTGAGCATTTATTTTATATATCATGTTTACGCTGCATTTTTAATTTTTCTAATTATAATTTGAACATTTTGTGCACTAAATGAATGGAATGAGAAAGGAAAATGGCAAAATTAAAGATGCCAAACGATAAAAATAGACGAAACCAAACTCACAGCCATTATTTTTCCATGTTTCATGGATTTAATTCATTTCGACGCTTAGAAATGTTGAAATTTTTATTTGAACAACGTTTTGATAGTTGTTTCGACATTATTATTTCTTTTTTTTTCTCTCTTCTTATTCTTGTTTTGTTTCATTCTACATTGAAATCGTAAACGCGTTTCATAAACAAAATTGAATTGAAATGATCAGATCGATGGACGATGGGCGTACGTTGATAATAATGAACATGGGCGTTAATTGACAATGGGCTGCCAAATAAACATAATCAATTTTTTCTGTTGAAAAAAATAGAAAGAAAAAAAAAAAGAAGAAACGTACGACCACAAAATGGTATGTGCTTCAATCTTTAATCTCTGATTCAACGGCAAGTGCAATTGTAAGCAGTTTTGATTTATTATTTGCGTGCATATGCTTTGCCATACAAATTGTCTCAAGCTATGCATTGTAAAGCTGCTCTCACGACAATAACAGGCAATACAGACCATTGTCCAGTAAATTTCACAACACTAATTGTGAGCAACGTTCTGTTTTTTATTTTCTTTTTTTTTGGGAAAGGGGGAGGGATTAAAATAGATTTTCTCACTTCACGATAAGCTTCCTACAGCTTTTCCATTTCAATGGAATGAATTAATTTATGTGATGAAGTTACCTGGCTGCCGATGATGATGGTGTAAATGCTGATGATGATGATGGTAATGATTTAACTGATTGTTTATGGATGAATTTGTGTCGATGCTTCCGTTTGTGTCCGTATTTCCATTTTCATGATTTGAATTATTTGGAATTGTTGTTGTTGTTGTTGTTGTGGTGGTGGTGGTGTTGATGGCATTTGAATTTCGAACTTTTCGCACAGTTGTATAATGATTTTGGGCATTTTGTGCGGCTGCATTTGCATCAATTTTACTAACAGCACTTGCAACACTTATTGAACTTGGTATAACAACATTTAGACTTCCAGCCATGCCATTTGTGTTACCGTTTTGTTTAATAGAACCGGTCGATTCGTTCATATTGTTTGCCGTTGCATCGATATCGTTGGCCATGATATATTTTTATTTAATTCGTTTTGCTTTTTTTTCTTTCTCAGTCGACTTTTTGCGTTGTTGTATTTATTTCAGAAATATTTTTTTTGCTTTCAATTGGTTTATGACATGATATCACCGTTAATTCACAATTTCACTTGATGAACGTTAAAGCTGATGATTGAACTGGTTCATGTCGAATTTAATAAATTATTTTCCAAAACAGAAACACAATTTTCACTTTTCCCATCGCTTTTGGTATTCCAGACGCTTTGAATTAACCTGAATCTCTTCTCTTGCGATGCCGATACCCATTCGAAATCAATCGAATCGCACACACTAAGATTGAATTTTCGTTTTTGGTTTTCTTTTATTTCATTTAACCGTTTTTTTTTTCTTTCCGCCAACAGCAATCTAAACATTCAATTTAACACGTGCCTGTTGCTGGGTGTTGGCAATTCCATTTCACTTGCCAAACATGTTCACTTCATGTACATCGGATACCATCACGTAAAATGTTGTATTTTGTGCATTATAAATGGTGATTTAAATTCGATTCTTTTTTTTTTTATTTAAATTTTATTTTATATCTTTCTTTGTTTTTGGGTGATTGTGTGTGAAATTGTAAATGAAACAAAAACAATGCATTAAATGAACACTGAACACTTTCGTATCAATTCGTTACTATTGTGACTACCTCTTCAGTGTGGAAGGCTTTCATAATTCAAATGAAATGTTGATTGTGTTTGATCGCGTCTCCCAGCTAGTCAGCACTGATGCAATTTCTCCACCGTTGTTGATGTTGTTGTTGTTGTTGTTGTTGATCACTGAAAATATTAAATGATTTGAGAAAAAATTTATTTAAATTGTTTTAGCATTTAATTTTAATAGAGTTTCAATCAAAAGGTACATTCATGTTCCGGAGAAAAATAAATGCATTTTAACTCTTTTCGTATCTTGTCGAATTAAGTGAAATGTCGAAGGTGGGGAAATATATATATGAAAAGGCATTTTCATGGCTTCACATACGTGCAACTGATTACGAATAGCATATTTGATTAATGTGTGAAATTATTATCAAGTAAAATGCAAAAAAGAAAAAGAAATAACGCTAAATATCAAACGATTCATTCTCAATGGGCGCGCTTCGGGAAAACTTTATCATATTTTATTGTTGCATTTCACGTGGCGTTGAATGTTTTTTTTTCTTGTGTATCGTTTTTCCTTGATGGTTCACGAAAAATTTCCCTTTTCATGGAATGCATAGCCGACTAAACAGCACCTTAATGTGCAGGTTGTACTCAATCGATTATGCAAAATAAATGAAATGTTATGAACCGAATATGTTTGTATTCTAGATGCAATGCAAAACAAGAAATAAAAAAAACAAAATCAATTGCTGACCATTGGCTGGTCATAAATTTCACTTTTGTTTCTTCTCTTTCAATCTCAAATCTGGCATTTTCACTTACAAACAAACAAATAAACAAAAACCCTCATATTAAACGGCATTGTGCAAGGAGCAACGAACGGATTGTATTCTTTCAGATCATTGAATTGGAATATTTTAGAGCATTTGTGTATGATTCATGCCTTGTTAGCTTTGTTTACTCGGTATGATTCATCTTGCGGTTGGTAAGACCGTCGAAAGAGCTTTATTTCCTTTTGCTATGTTACAAAAACGAAATTGAATTCGATTTAAAATCGATTCTGGGTCAACGTAAAGCTTCAAAAAAGAAACAAAAATCAAATTACCACACATTCAACAGAATCTGTGAACCGTTTCTATTCATCTATCGCCTCGCGTTTCTTTAATAATAATAATTATAGATAAAGGTTCATTTTTCTAGGGGAAAAAGCACAACAGAGATTGTCTTATGTCTTAGACCCAAACGAATGAAATGACGAAACGAATGAATGTAAAACGCAAGAAAAAAAAAGGCAAAAAAAAAATACACCATAATTTTATTACGTCAGATTTGTTGTTGAATGGCGATTTTTGTGTTTTTCTTCAACTTCTTGTCATTAATTCGTGTGAAATTCTTCATTGTTTTGTTTAAATTTGCGTTCTCTTCAACTACAAGCTGAGAGACGATTAATGTTTGCAAAGCATTATACCTTTCTCAATTTTTTCTTATTGAACAAAAACAAAAAAAAAAATCTATTTCTGCACACAAAAAATCTCACATTCAAAAACGAACGCTCATATAGCGTTTATTGCATAAAATGATATGCTCTTTGGATTGGAACACACATCTCTCATCTTTCACCCATTGCCTGAATCATCATGATTCACATCGGTATTATTTCGTAAAAGAAGCGAACAATGACGATGACAACGACTCACGAAAAAAAAAACAACTCACATTTTTTTAATTCGAAATTTAAATGAAATGCAAATGTCCAGTCTGATCAACAGGAGGGATTGACAGTTTAACGAAAAAGGCAAAATATGTATATTTGATGTTTGACCACTGTTGTTGATGAGCCATCTTCATTTATATGAGCACACAAACACCGACAAATACCGACATTCATGGCAATCAATTCTCTTCATTTATGTCAATTTGAATTTTAATTTTGTTTTTTTTTTTCGTTCTTTGAATTGAATTTTCTTTTTTTGTTTTTTTTATTGTGTTGATCATCATACGAAAAATGGTTATTTTTAATGGGTCGCTTTGGATCACTCTTCGCTTCAAACGGTAATAATAAATTGAAACGATGGAATAAAACGACGAACGAATACAATGTGAAAGTCATATCAAAATAATCTACATATGAATTTTGATTCACCTGTACAAATTGATTTTATCATTTTGTCGCATATTTGTCGTTTTTCATCTTTTTCGTTTTCTTGTATATATTGTAGATGTTTGCTTTGAGTGTGCATTGTGCATGTTAAATGTTTGTTGGTAATGTGCATCCAGAATGAAGCCCATTTGGACTACATACTTTATGCCATAAACTGCAATGGTTTGCCGTGCGTATTAATACGATATCTATAAATTCTATATGTATACATATTATGATTATAATCGGCAAAGACAATTTAGAATTGAGAATTGAAAACTAAATTTGTATTCGATGGTTTGTTTGGTTTATTTTTGATTCCGTTGACGTCATACCACACCGAATACGATACACAGCGTAAACACAGCGGTCACGAATTAAACATTGTCTGTTTGTCTCCTCTGTATCGAATAATACACATAGAGACATAAAATGAATGTTTTTGACAGTAATCGATATATTGATAATAGTTCTAAGCAAATTTGCTTCATTTGCCTGAAAAACACATGGCTTTTTTTCCAGCCTAGAACTGTCATCCCAAATATATGTTTACTAAATATATCGATGAGTGTGTAAAACACTGTTTCGGATCTTTGTGTGTATTTATTGAATATATCAAATCAAACATAATTCCATAGAATTGAAATTTCAAACAGAGAAAAAGAAGAGAAGAAAAAAGAAAAAGACAAGCTAAGACATCAGCAACAACAATCGGCCAGCTCAAGGTATTCCATTCACCATACACATTCTTGCATTCATATTGGTAAATCGTAAAATTCCGTTGACACAATGACATTTGTTCATGTGTACAGATTTAAACCGCTGATGGATTTTCATGATTATAGTTGAGCCATTGAATATTATAACAGAATGCTGCTGTTTGTATGCATCATAGGCTCATTGCTACATTTAGTTTTTTTTCTTCTTTTTATTTCGACTACCCACTTTTAACCAACTTCTAATATTGCGATCGATCCGAAATTTAGAATTTAGATAGATTTTGAGCGGGTAGATAGTGTCAGGTAATATTGGGACGCCATGAGTTGTCCGAGGAGTACAAATTTAGGTTTTAGTGGATTTCTGGAGATTACATGGAATTTTTTTTTTTAACCGGATTTTTTTTTTCTGATTTTATCAGACCAAATGAAAACTGGAAGTCACCAGCTGTGCTCTATGGAGTCAACACCAGGTTTTAGTGGATTTTTTGTTCTGGGTTTTAATGGATCTTTTTTAATTCGGATCGATTGGAAACGACTAGCTTTTGAAGTAGTTGGTTACGACCTATGGTTCATATTTTTGAATTCGATACGATCGAATTCTGCATTCTCTTTTGAATTTCATTTCATTCAATTCATATCGTTTCAAATTTGTGAACATGGTAGCTCTCGTTGTGATTGCGATGAATATGGAGTATTATTACTGAGAATTGAATGAGCCAAATGATTGCAAAGGATTGCAACTGGAAATGATCTCTTTTGCTTTGTAAATCTATTTCGTGTGTAAATTGTGCAATCAAATTAAACACATGTTCAGCAGCGTTCACTCAAATAATATATATATATTGTTTTGTTATTATTCGTGTGTGTGTGTGTGTGTGTGTGGCATTGTGGCATTTGGCATGTGCATTGTGTTCCTTCGCATTATGAAAGATGATGCGGGTGATGAAATGCATTTGTTGGAAAAAAAATATCTCTTATCTCGAAACCCTGAGTTAAATTAAACTTTGTTTATTAAATATTTTTTCTGAGATTTGAGATGGTGAACCGCGAATGTTCCAAATTAATATGAATGTGATCTGAGCTGCCGATAAAAAAAAATAATGCAAACCACACATTCTTGTTATAATACCGAGCATTGTGCATTTGTCATGAGACATTTAGCTAGAATTAGAAAGTACTGGCTCATCGGCATCACATATCACATTCCCTTTTATCGAAATGAGGCAAGCTTATCATAAAACAACAGTCTTTTGTATTGTATTATGCATATGAAGTATAAAATGAGTATTTTCTCTCTTAGGCATGTATTGCATGCACATTTTTTCTTTTTCTTATAAAAAGTTCGTCACTGCTCGGTGCTCAGTGGTACTTCTTGGGTTCGCCTTTCAATGACGATTCCATATTAAAAACATAGTTGTGCAGCATTTTTTCTCTTTGGTATTGTTTAAAGGCATTCAGTTTTCTCGGCCCTTTTTCGCCGTTTGTATGCGTATGACTGACTGACTGACTGCCTGCCTGCCTGCCTGCCTGCCCTCCAACCCGCCTGCCAGCCTGACTATATTGTATTGCATATGCCAGGTCAAATTGAATGAAATGCCAACAACCACATATGGAATCCGTAACGATTTTTCTTTTCTCTGCATTTCTTTCTATCTTTCTTTTTTCATGACAAAATGCCGTTAGGTAAAAAGATGAACAGACATACATCTCATACACACATATTCGAAAATGATCATATCACTTGAATTTCGTAATATAATATTGGTCGCAGCATAAAAGAAAAGCAGCATGAGCAGGCAAATTTATCCAAAAGCACAAATGGGCTGAATGCTAACATTTTCCAATCTAAAAAAAAAAAAATAGTGGAAAAAAAATATAGAAAATAAACCGCTTTAGAATACATCGAAACACTCAAATGTGCATTTGTATTTTTAATGATGACGAACCAAATTCAAGAGAGGAAATTGAATAGAGAATAAAAACGATGAAAATAACCGAAAGCCGAGAGCAGTCATTCAATGAGTCTTTTATTTTTCTATCAGCCGTATGCGTGTGTGCGTGTGTGTGTGTGTTTGTTTGTTTGTGTGCAGATAAATGCATTTTGTGCATCAAAATACCCGTATCCGTATGTATTATTTTTCCTGTCCATGTATATGCAATGTTTTCCAGTGCTTATCATAGCTCAACTTGAGGCTTAATAGGTTTTTATTTTCCCTCTTTACTTTTTCGATTTTGTCTGTCTCTTTTTATTCACTTCAATTTTGTTCATTTTTGTTGCGTTTTCTGCTTTGGGTTCAAAATGATATGATATTCGTTGATTCGATCCAACCGATGTGTGCGGTGTGCATCGAATAAATATGTATATGTATAATGTACAACATATGCATTCACATTCCAAAAGTCAAGTATCATTTTCTTCATATCGTATTTTTCTTTTTGAGAAACGACACGGCCACGGACACTCAATTTTATCTAGACCATTGAAGCTTAAACATTCACACCAAACCTCTGTCGGTTCGCCCAATAGCATCAGTCATACGTATGGTGTGTAAAATTCTCTTTGCATTCACGTATTTGAACAACAACAACAATGGGGAAAAAAAAATAATGTTGTTTTCGTTGATCAATGAATGATTCGAATTTGATTCACTTGATCATCGTTAAGGCCGATGATCAATCAATTTTAAGCGGTGCGACAACCAGAATCGAATCATTGAATATAAAACACATTCAGATTTTGAACAAAATATAATATAATATAAAATAATAATTCCTTTACGCATCACAGCAAGAATGAAGGACTATTTTGTATTTTGTTTCAATTTTGTTTTATTTTTCTCTTTTATTTTCAATTCGTGTTTGCCTTTTATAATTACGAATATAACGAATATTACATCCGCATCGATCCGCATATATGCACTTGAGACATAATATGCAGTCGGTGTTAGGTTTTTTCTTTCTTTCTTTTTTTTTTTTTTTGTTTGGAGATATTTTTTTTTCTATATTCTCCCTCTCCCTTCCCTCCTCACATTACACACTGCACAGTGCACACATAAACAAGTTCTCTAACTTTGTTCGGAAAACAACGTGAAAGACGTTTACACTGCGAACACTAAACACTGAACACCCTATGCACAATTCACAATTTGGTTTGAGCAAAGGAAATATGTAATAATGAAAATGAAAACACATATTTGGACAAATTTTCGATAGTTCAATTCTTCTCCTTTTTTCGTGTAGAATATTTAGGGGTTCAGTGGTGATCAGTGGTGTGATCATTAAAAATAAACAAAATTATAATATTTTAAAATGATCTATTATTCAAAAAGCAAATAGATCGTATCGCATTTGAATATAATTGTAGTTTTTTTTTCGTCGTTTGTAACCATTTACAAAACTTGAAAATCGAATAGTTTAACAGTTATTTTGAATCCATCCCATGCATGTTTCATGTCTTTCATTCAGAATACTCTTATTTCATTTCTTATTTTATTCTCTTCATTTTTCAACACAAGACCGTTTAGAAGACATTGTATTATTCATCATTTTTTTCCTTTTGAATCGAAAACCATGAAGGAACTCAATGAACGACTTAATATTGTGAATAAATTTTTTTTTTCTTGTTCGGTTACAATATTCGAATTTAATGAAATCTCTCAATCTTTCATTCTTCACATCGAAATGCTCAATGGGCGCAACGATCGGAACCGAATCAAGAATCAAACAAACCGTTTTGCTTCACTTAATTTCGATGTCAAATTTTAGTACAATATGTTAAACATATGAATGATTGCAGCCTATGAAGCCACTATTTCGTGAATGAAAGAGATAGAGGAGATAGAACAATGGAATAACCGCGCGTCAATCTCTTGATGTTGGCGCAATTTGTATATATTTATTTGGTTTTTTTTACCACAGCGCAATTGAATCATTGCATTGACTTATTAGTTCATAAGAGAAAGGGTTGAAAATCATCGTCTTCACTGGGATAGTCCCAGTTGTGTACATTCACAATTTTGAACTCATTCAGAGTAATTTTTGGACTTTGTTTTCATTTCTGCTCCATCGATGTGACACCATTCTATTCATCGTCGCAAACCCGAAAAAAAAAACTAAAATTACCGAAATCAATAAAGTTGAGGGAAAAAATCACATTAATAGAGTGGTTGAATGAATCAGTATTGCAAGATTTGCCAGAAAATTGTCTAAACAAAGGTAGATTTCATTGATTTGCCTGTCGTTTACCCGTCAGCAGATTCACAGTTCGAATATATTTCGAACAGTCAGATGCCGAACAATAGACAATTTGCCCGGCAAAGCAGACAAATGCAGGCAAATTGAAAATAAACTCTGAAATAAACTGAATTATTAAAAAAAAGTGCACCATTGCAGGCCCCAATTTTTCAATAGATTGTTTCGCATCATTCTTGCTTCGAACTGCATTGTCGTTTATTGGTGATTGGTGTATATAACCTTGCACAACATTTTTTCTCTTTTATATGTATCAATTTAGAATTGTTATTATTCTATAGAATATATGAATATAAATTGGTATAGCATTATGGCCTGTTTATTGTTGAAACATTTGTATACACGGTATTAACGTTAAATGGCCCATGTGCAATTTATTTGTCGTTGAGATTGGACAGAAAAATGTTCTCCCTCACTGAGAGTTAGCTCTGATTTTATAATTATTATTATTATCACCAAACGCATGCAATTCTTGTCTCTCTCTCTCTCTGTTTTTGTATGTCATTTTGAATGTTTGAGCATTCTACTATGTACGTTTGTACGAGCGCAAAAATGTTTTTAATCAACGAATGGTTTTTAAGATTCGGTGCATGAACAGAATAATTTCAATTAACAAATTAACAAATGAAGCAATTTGAAGCGAATGGATCAAAGAAGTTCATAATAATTGCTTCAAAAAAAAAAAATCGAGTTTATCCACTTTAATCGGATGTGAACAAGTACATAAATGTGTACATCAACGAGATGTTCTGAACATTGATGGAAATTGCAACTAAAACATTCCTTATATGCGCGATTAATTCAAATAATACCGCGTAGTAATCGCAAGAATTTTTTTTTTTTTATTTTATTCCATAAATGATGAAACATGAATAACAACCATGCATACACCGAAACCAATCACAACATTTTATACATAAAACGAAAGGAAATTGAATTGAAATCAACAGAAACATGTGAAATAGCACGAATAAAATGTGTGTGAGAGATAAAGAGAGATAGAGAGAAAGAGAGGGAGAGAGAGCGTTTGATAGAAAAAAAAAAAAATAAACAGAACAAATTATTATTATAAATGTACCACCATGGCAAGCACAGTGGTGCTCAGATAGAAAAATTCAATTCCATAAATGATGACAATATTTACAGATCGTCGCACCGATTCACCGAATGAATTAACACTTCAAAATCACTGATCAACCAAACAACAAACATTTTATTCAGATGCATTTCGTATTATAATTTACTATGGGCCATATCACACTAACCGTACTGAATATATTTATTTTTAATACGATGATCCACGGGGCTGGAAACAATCCACAAGAAAGAAGCAAAAAAGCAAAAACAATTTGAATTCTATTTTTCTCGTCGTTTGATTTCTTCAGCTACTTTCGTATAATTATCCGACTGGATAATACACAACATTCAATTCAACACAAAACCAAAAACTGTGAACACTTCGTTCGGTTTGAAATATATATGATTTGAAAAAAAAAGAAGAATATATATATTATAATTGGAATAAAACTACATCAGACGGCATTACAAATAAAAAAACGTCGTTTCCGACACACTCGAAACGATACACTGAAACATAAACTTTGCATCAACAGTCGTTGGTATCTGCGACGATAGCCAAATCATAATACTCATTAAATACTTAATCAACGGCATTGGATTTTATTTATTTTTTTTATGTGTGTGTGTGTGTGAATTGTGTATCGGTGTTTCACTACCTGCCTTTTCATTTCATATGTTCATCGAATGAAAATTAACGAATTTTTAATGGCGCCATTTTGATACACTCTTTTTCTCTCTCTCTCTTTCGATTCAATGGTTCCAAATTATAGAATTTATTAGATCAATTGCAACAGAATTAAGCTTCCGAAAATTGGGAATTATTTTCCTCGTTCATGGATTATGCTGACAGACCAACATCATTTTTGTGATGGAATCCAAAAGCAAAAAGAAATGAAATTCCTACTCAAATGAACCAATTAACGTTCACATTGTGTACTTGACTATTAAGTACTTTTGACAATGTTACAATGTGTTCATGTATTGGATAAAGAAAATTTCATCACATGAAAGTGTCACTTGTGTGATGTTGTTTCCCATTTAAAACATCAACAAATGTTTAAACATCACATAGTGAACGAATTGTCTATTCTCCTTAGTTATTCGATCATTGAATTGTTCTTCGAAATAGTTTTGAATGCAAAAAGCATACCAATCACATTATATCTACAATTAGAGAATGGATAGTCAGGTAAATCAATTGGAATATTCAACATTTAATAAATGAAGATGAAAGAAAATATTCTGATTTAATTTCAATGATGCGGAAATTTTCGGTTCGGTGTGTATTCATTGTTGTTTTCATTGTTTCGCTTTAACACACTTACGTCATCTAAATGAATATACTGGATGGGAAGAAATTTTTGAATTTTGAAATATAACACTTTTTTGGAATAAAAAGCGTACCTTGGCCCTCAGGCCATACTAAACATTTGCTAATCCAAATTAAAAAATGGAAAAAGAAATGATTATGAATTTTCTTTTTCTAATTTCTTGTTATAGCCACCATTAGACGATCACTTGGCCGATATTGTAGATGACGAGTGGCGTCAAGATCAACTACCACACGAACAAATCTATGTACCATCGGAAAAATTACCCGATCCAGAAGCAGATAATGGTGATTCGCATTTAACACTGCTGGAACAAGTAAGTTTTCATTCTTTTGTGTGTTTTCATGTAACGAAATTAATTCGAATTGGTTCATTAAACTTTGAATGCAATTTATCTATACAGGAACAGCGTTGGACTGATTTGTCATTAGCTAATTTAACACCAGAACTGTCCACCGACCAGATCAACGTTACATCTGCTTGAAGTGTTCAATTTCGAGAAAAAAAAAACAAGAAAAAAAATCAACAACAATAACAACAACAACAACAACAACAACCATTTCTTAATAATTTAAACAAACAACAATTTCCCAAAATATAGATAAAACGGTGGATGTCTGGAGCCGACACAAATCCATGTTTATTATTTCATTTTATTCATTCCAAACAATAAGAGGGTGTTGACACAACCAAGTAAATTTATCTCCCCAGTTGACAGGAGATAGATAAAATAAAATCACGAGAAAAAACAAAAATAAAACATAAAAATATAAATATGAATCGTAATTTGCATTCGCCCACCAAATTAACCGAATTCGCTCGTGACTTCGATATTGAACCCGATACATTTTTTGCAAAATTTGTCAATAAAATAACAAATGTCTACAATAGTGGTTATAATACAGTGAATGTCGTTCCGAATCGTACGGCTTTTCAACAAAGGTTCGTTTTAAAATATTTCACTTCAAAATACCACACCATCCATCCATCATTCCTTTCATTGAATGCACATTGGCACATTATTCACATCAACTCGTACTTGAATCTCATACCTTTGTTCCAGTCAAGAAGATAATGTGGAATGTTCAACTTCAACCCATTCGTTCGGTGAATCTTCAAAAGACGAAAAATCATTAATAGATCAAACGATTGATGAAGAACGAAACTCAATAGAATCATCCACCAGTAAATTTGGTGAATGTAATACAAATCAGATAGACGATTTTTCATCAACATTCCAACCGGCTGCTCGAACACAATCTGGTGTCATGCAACGTATTAGTAATTTGATGACAAAAAACAATGTAAGTGCAATGGCCGATATTATGAACTGTTGCCAATTAAAATAAGTTGTTCATTTCTTGTTGTTTTAGGATAATTTATCGAATTACAAAGATTCCGAATTACATCAGTTTTGGATGCCCGACAACAAATCCAAAGAATGTTACGAATGTTCACAAAAGTTTTCAACGTTTCGTCGCAAGCATCATTGCCGTTTGTGTGGCCAAATATTCTGTTCAAAATGTTGTAATCAAGTCGTACCTGGAAAAATAATCAATTGTTCTGGTATGAGATTATCGAAGCTGCAGAGACTACACTATGTTATTATCATCTAATCGGTGCAAATATACATTGTTTTTATTTTTTTTTTATATTTTCATTCCATTCAGGCGATTTGAAAGTATGTACGTACTGTTCACGGCTTGTATTGAAATATCTGAAATCATCAGACATAAATTCGGACCTAAAATCTGATTTGCAAGCACTTCAAGATGATTTGGCTAACAAATTTCAGCTACAAAATGAGGATCGACAATTGCCGGTCACCGAATCAACATTTCCACAGCGAAAAATATCAGTTGGTTATCAAGAGGAACGTTTCTTCTCACAGCCCAAATATTTATTGTCAAATGCAGATCGAAAAAATATTTTGCAACAATCGACATCGCTGAAAATTTTATATGAAGATGTGGCAAATGCATTACCAAGCCATAATCATGGATCGGATATCATCAATTATTTGATAACTAAAAATAAATCATCAAATAAGTCTCAAGCGATTGCCATTTTAACGGCTATGGCTGAGGCTGGATATATTATGGAAATCGAAACGGCTGGTGTTAGTCCGGTTATGGTGCGTTCCAAAAATTTATTCGAAGTTGAAACTACAAACAGCAGCAATCCAAGCAGTGACAGTGACTATTTACATGAATTCAATGAAAATGCATATTACAAATTATTGCGTTCGAATGAGATAATGTTGAACAGTGGCACACTTCAATTGAATTTGGATGTTGATAATACGGCGGTACATTTATGTAAGCCAGAGAGCAACAACATAACAGGTAGTAATTAAAAATCAATTTACCGCGAATTTATTTTTCGATTTTAATAAAAAAAAAAATTAAAATTAATTAGGTGTTGATGGTGTGATTGAGAGTCATGGGAGTTTGGTGAGTTTATTACAAATCAAAGAAGTTGATGTGGAAGCATCCATAATGTCAACAACTGGTTCGAAAGCATTACAAGAAGCATTTTGTAAGCATGAAGACTTTCTATTGACACAATTGTTGCGAAACGAAAATTTGGATGAATCGTGGTCAAAAACATTGATACCGATATGTGCTCGAATCGTTAATACACTACCACCGGAAATGATTGGCATGGATCAAATGGATATTCGAAATTATGTGCATTTCAAAAAAGTACCGAACGGTTTACGAAACGATTGTGCAATAATA
Source organism: Mayetiola destructor (assembly GCA_000149185.1). Classification (NCBI taxonomy): domain Eukaryota; kingdom Metazoa; phylum Arthropoda; class Insecta; order Diptera; family Cecidomyiidae; genus Mayetiola; species Mayetiola destructor. The sequence continues at coordinate 44,645 of GL501538.1, read as the reverse complement.
AACGGTGCAGTTTTCTCAAAAAATGTCGTACATAAAGGTATGGCAACGACAATAAATGATGCACGAATCCTTTTATTGCAATGTCCAATCGTTTATCAGCGAAACGAAGGCAAATATGTTTCCATTGAAACTCTGTTGCGACAAGAACGAGAACATTTAACAAATGTCGTCGGACGGATTCGTTCATTTAATCCGAATGTGATTATTGTACACAAAAATGTATCGGGAATTGCACAAGACATGCTAAGAAATCTGAACATTACTTTAGTGGTTGATGTTAAACTTTCGGTATTAAAAAGATTGTCGCGATGCCTTCAATGCGATATTGTTCCAACAATTGATTCAAATATTGGTCGTCCAAAGCTGGGACTTTGTGAAAAATTTTATATAGAAAATTTCACAAATTCATTGGGAGCTACCAAAACATTAATGTTTACTCAAACATCATCTAATCCACGGGGCTGTTCGGTTCTGCTTCGAGGTGGAGATTTTCAAGAATTGATTCGCGTAAAGCGTGTAGCCACTTTTCTTTTATTCACTCGATATAATTGGCGAATGGAATTATCATTTCTATTGAATGAATTCGCTTGTCCACCATTACCCAAAGCAAATATATTCGATTCCAAGGATTATAGTCCATGCACTGAAATCAATGCAACTGAAAATTTAACGAATGAACAGAATGATGACTACGATGTACAACAAACTACACAGTCAAATCTGGAGCATCGATTGAAAAAATGCGATAAAAAGATTGACAAGAAAACCGATGAAAAAATCATAACCAAAAAAAATGTTCAAGATTTTTCAGATCCTTTACGAGCTAAGGATATTATGACGAGTAGCTGTGATTTAGAGAGTCCGGTAAAATTTGCTGTTGAGCAGCCATGTGATAATCGATTTAGAGCTGCATTGAATTCAACCGTTTTGTCAATCAGTCCGTTTTCACAATTTCCGTTGCCATTTTTGGAAACGGAACACGGAAAAAAGTGTTCGCTAAGATCGTGCTTTCCAAAGGAAATGTTTTATTCCAGACAATGGTCGGATAATGTAGAAAAGACGTATGAACGGACGAATTCATCGATGACAAATCAGAATCCAGATGACACTAGACCACCACATGAATTTCTCCAGCATAAGGTTGTCGAACCGGCCGAAAGCCGAAATTTTCAAACACTTTTGGCAAATTTCAGGGCTTCCGGTGGAATTCTGAAAAAGAAACAAAAAAGTGAGTTTAAATTTGTATAAAAATGGTCATTACACAAATAAATGTTCTAATCTGAATTCAAAATTTCAGTGGATGTAATCGCCCGCAAGCCAAAACAAATTGAACCAAACCATACAACTTTAGTTCCATATAGAGATGCTCTTGATATACACAATCATCAACGATTACCGGTACTTTTCAGCAATTTTTATTATAATCCAGATGGAACTTCATCGTACTGTGTTCATCCGAATTTGTTGAACATGGTCTTTTATGGTGACAACGACATTATGCTGGGCCAATTTTTAGAGGAATATTGTTTTAGCAGCTCATATATCTGCAAATTCTGTAAACTACCGATGTTGGGCCACGTTCGAAGGTAAATTATTATGATTGCCATTCAATTCAATATTTCGTTCAATTTCTTTTTTCTTTCTTTATTTTGAATGTTAAATTTTAGATATGTGCATTCAATGGGCAGCGTTTCTGTAAAACTGAATGAGGAAGGACAAAGTCATAAGCAAATTTCAATGTTTTCATGGTGCTTGAAATGTCAAGAATTTTCTAAAATCGCTCACATGCAAAAGGATACTTGGTGCTTATCATTTGGTAAATATCTTGAGCTGAGATTTCATAGTCATGCATATAAGCGACGTCGTTTAGAAACCAATGAATATGATTCAACAACGGAAATTATGAAAGCATGTTCACATTCATTGCATCGTGATCATGTTCAATATTTTTCATATAATGGTATTGTTGCATCGTTCAGTTATACACCGATTGAAGTGTGGGAAATTCAATTACCGTCTTTGATTGTTTTACTTAAGCCTATGCGAGCCAAAGACGCATCAAAGTATTTATCAGAAGTGAAAGCATTTACTGCAAGCGGTCATCAATTATATGCAACAATTTATGATCGCTTAGCGATGCTATTGAGTGAAGTTGAATTTCCAATGTTAATTGGTTTGAAGAGTACAGTGAACAGTGATCAGCTCACATTCCGTGAAAAGGCCAATCAAGTGGCTGCTATTTTAGATGATCAACCATTGAATACGAATGCAATCGAAGATGGAATATTTTCGATGAAAAAACTATTGGCTGATAATTTTGAAATATGGATTCAACGATTAAATGACGTTCATCAACAATATCGTTTACTTTGTGCTGCTTCAAAGCAAGATGGAGCAACATCTTCACCATCGATTATCAATACACCCATTCTGAATTCATCACAATCTGAACGTAGTGCGGCCGAATTGCAATCAGAAAATCCGCCAGCTGATTCGGGCGTCATTTGCACTGAGGATCTAAAATCGGAACCAGGCAGTCCAAATTTAATCGATCCATCGAATTCTCCTCCATTAAATTTCCAAAGCAAAAACAGTGAATCGAGTGAAAAAAGCGTTGAATCGCCAGTACCAACAACACATACATCGGATAAAAAAAGCATGAAAAATATAATTCGCGATCTTTTGCCAAATGATAAAAGTGCTCCACAAATGCCAAACTCACCAATTCCATCAAATGAATATTTTACATTATCGGTCGGATGTGTTCCAGTTTTGGTGCATGATTCTGATTATAGTTCGGTGATAGCATTCAGTTTGGCTTCCCTTGATTATCGCAAAAAGCTGGAAAGTTTGAGCTATTGTGATGTTCGACGAAATTCATTTGACAGCGTTGCCGAAACGGATAATAAAGAATGCCAATCAACACCGCCGAGTAGTCAAAAAGATGGCGATAAAGATCGCAAAACCAAATCGACTCAAACTCATGTTGAAGTTTTATTTCAAGCTCCGTCTTCAACAACACAATTCACATGTAAAATTTATTTTGCACGAGATTTTGATTCGATGCGAACGAAATTGTTGAATGTTAGTGAAAATATCGATGGAAATGATAAGAATCAAACGTATCAAAAGAGTACAAGTGCATCGGATGATGAAAAAATGGACAAAATCCGATCGTATTTCATTCGTTCAATGAGCAAGAGTGCTCGTTGGGAGGCCAGAGGTGGTAAAAGTGGTTCCAAATTCTGCAAAACTTTGGGTGAGTGTTTTTTTTTTTGGAATTTTGGACGAATCATTTGGAGGAAAAATTGAAAAAAAAATTTTGTATTTACTTTATAGATGACCGCTTTATACTAAAAGAAATGACCAAAAATGATATTTCCAAATTTGAAAATTTTGCCCCCAATTATTTCGATTACATCAATCAATGTGTTCAACTGAATCATCTAACACTTTTGGCTAAAATTGTCGGCGTTTTCCGTATAAATATTAAGAAAAAAGAGTAAGTGATTGAATAAATTGCATTTGCAGGCGTATATTGGACACACAACAAATTGATTTATTTTCCAATTTTCAGCAATCCTTTAATAGAGAAATCTCTTTTGATTATGGAAAATCTCTTCTACGATTGTAATATAGATAATAAATTTGATTTAAAAGGTTCATTGCGAAATCGTCATGTTGATCCAAATAATCAGAATGGTGAAGAGACAGTGCTACTCGATGAAAATTTAATACAATGTGAGTTTTTTGTTCCGCTCCACTTTTCTAATAACTTGACATAAGGTTTAATTTAACTTTTCTTTTTCGTTTGCAGTGTCTTTTCTGGATCCATTGTACATACTGACACATAGTAAAATTATTTTACGCGAAGCAATTAGTCGTGATGCAATATTTTTAGAAAAGAATGATGTTATGGATTATTCATTGCTTGTTGGATTGGACAAAAGTGGCCGAATGTTAGTTCTGGGAATCATTGGTCAGTTGCGAAATGCTTCAATGAATGCTTGCATTTGTCTGAACAATTGCCTAGCATATTTTTGGAACGATTTTCTAAATTGAATTCCTCTTAACATTATTTAGACTACATTCGAACGTATACACTGGACAAAAAACTGGAGTCATTGGTCAAAACGAATCTTATGGGAAAACAAGGATTACCAACCATTGTATCACCAAAATTGTATCGTCAACGATTTACTGAAGCTATGGATCGATATTTTCTGGCTGCACCCGACCGCTGGGAAGGATTGGAAAAGCAGAATATTTTTTGAATTTATTATTATTTTTTTTCTATTATTATACTTAGATTTTCTTTTTCTTAATCGAATAGAATACATACATTACTAAATTATTATAAATATGAATTTTTGTATTCAATGATTTATTGAAGAAATAAATCGCGAGCCGAAGCCTGCATCGGGGATTGGCTCAAATAACCGAATTTTATTCAAAAAGGACGCTAAAAATGAAACGCATATCATTGATTCAACATATAGAAGATCCCAATAAATAATGTGAATTGAATTTCTGATTTCTGAACTACTTGTTTGAATGAGCAAAATTCTCTTTCCTTGTGTTTATTCTTTAGAGCGATAAAAATGTTGATTATCTGTGAATTTACCTTTAAATCTGGAATCAATAACGGGTATGCCTTTTCATCTATAGCATGGCGTTACAGATTTCATTTTTTTTTCTTTATTATAAAAACTTCGTGTCAATCTGTTCCAATTTCTGAGCGCAAACAATTACAATCAACATTCAACATTATTGTATAGTCAACGGAAATGCTTATCTATTGACACAAAAAAAAAAAAAAAAGAAAAAAGAATAGCTGTCTGCACAAAATGAAATGCAATCAACGTGAAATATTTTATGTGCAATGTTCAGTATTCGAATTAAATCGACCATAAATTTGCACTCAATTTTTCACCCAAAATGCAGTCAGATAAACGTCAGCATTCTTCAATCAGGTTGAAAACTTTACAAGGATAATAACCGTAGCAAAATAAAATTTGTTACTGGTTTCTCGTTAGCCATGTGTGTCTTTGGTTTACTTTTGTGATTCGTGACTATTCGAAATAAAAACATTTGTTTGTTTTGCTTTAAGCAATTTTAATCGAATGCTTACCTTTTAATATTTTCGAATTAGAACTGAAACACAATGCACGGTGTATCATGTACCTAATGTTGCTTGATATTTTGCCAAAGAGGAAAAAGTGTTGAGAAGAAAAAAAACGAAAAAAAAAGAAAAAAGAGGTCGTTTTTCGCAGACTCTTAATCAATTTTCAATAAATTTGCGTAATCATGCGCATGAATCGATTATTATACATTCGATTACTTAAAGGACCGTTACAGTTGAAAGGAGGAAAAAAACACACAAAATGTATAAGAAAATACCAAAAGCACCATAAATGAAGCATTCCAACATCAGTTCAATGTCAGTAAACAAAAACGCTGGTTGTGGCAATAGAGCAGCACGCGACTTTATTCTACTTTTATAGTTCACTTTTATTTTTCACACCTAACTTCGCATTGGTGGTCGCAACGGCTCCAATAATAATTTCTCGATTCCTTTCCATTTTGTGTCTTACATAGCTTTTTGATTCTGCTGGAATAAATCTTCAGTGCTTATACGATATTCGATCGCCAAACACTTGTTTCCAATTTTCTGTTTTCCAGTAATTATTTCTACCGCGTCGTGTCGTGAACTCGCTTCTCAAATCCTTTGTGAATTTTTCAAAGTGATAACATCAAAGTGATAACGAAATCTTCCGGGAGCGAAAAATGTGAAGAAAATGTAAAATGTGATCAATGTTTGGTTTATCGTCTGCAACGTTTCATTAGTGAATTCAAATTTCGGTTTCACAACAGGACTTAATTTAAAGCCTAATCAACAATGGATTGGATGCCGAATATAAAAACGCACGGGTGAATAAATTGAATTATTTTCACTATTTATTGCTATTAATTGTATGCATTTAATTGAAAATCCGTTTACGTGATCAGAAATAGAGTATCCGAAAAAGAACACATTGTTTGCGGGACTAAATCTCGACATATTTTCATATTATATTTTTTTTTCTTTTGAACTATTATAATAAATAACATAAATGGACAATAAGTATAAAATAGGATCAGCAATTTCGTTCGAATATGAAGCCGGTGATGGCCAATTTTGATTGTCGAATGAGAAAAAGCAATAAAATGAAAAATTAAATTTCGTAAAACATTAATTTTGCGGCAAGAAAAAACTGAATTCTTTGGCTAATAATAGGTTTCCTTGCATCGTGGAAAAAGCATTGAAAAAAATGCCATAGAAAATGTGAAATACAGAGAAACAATTTCTCTGAACTGACCTCGGTCATCATCGACATACACTACGATTATATTATTATTATCAAGGTTAAAATCGTCTACTGACCTGACAAAAATTTATTATTGTATTCGAAACATTGTGTGTTCACATATAGAGAAAAATAAAACTGTACCATTTCAAGGTTCTTCATTTTCTATTCAATTTCATCGACAACAATCGACAAGCCCGACATTTCTCGATGAATTTTTCCGTGGATCAGTCGCATTCATAGCCCAAAAAGACAGATTGCATGATTGCAATCAAGTTATCGTACATATAAAATCGTAATTAATTCATTTGTTTTCATAGTTGATAGTCGTTTGCTGGTTACTACATACATGCTAACCATCAACCATCAACCAATACGCCATATGAATATGGAAAATATATCATTCGGTTCGGTCAGCTGTTTTTCCATTATGACTGATCTGAGGTCCATGTGGTGTTAAACAAATGAAACAATAATATTTACCGCTTTGAAGCAAATGAATAATAAAAATCGTATTTTATCCTTGCAACCGGAAGAATATTCAAATAATAAAGTGTTAGACAATTACATAGGTTTGGTTTTTGTGCTGGTGAACAAAATGAAGAACGACAAAATGAAGAATATGAATATATTTATTCAATGAATATGGGTCAATGTCTTACGAACAATGATAATAATAACAATAATAATAATAATTAAAAGATATTCAAATTTCTTAGCGAAATCGAAACCGATTTGTTACTTTTATACCACGTGCTTCGCGTATTTCGTATTTCGTATTCCATATCCTTTCTTTGTGTTCAATGAACAGGGACAAAATCGTTCACAATTTCGTCAAATACTACGATTTACGCCTCGTTTTTGTTATCGCAACTCTTGCCGAGGGTCATCTTTCTACAGCAAAGCTATTCGAATCAAGCTGAGTTAAACATTAGAAGAAAAAAAATGCGTATGTTACGTGTTAACGACCGAAAGCTCTGGTATTTATTCAAATATATACATGATTTTGAATAGGTATCGTATATCATAATCTGTTTAGCTTTACCAAATTGAATTCATTTGGAATAGACAGGAAACATAGAATTTTCACGGTCAGTCAAATAAAACAATAAAAATGAAATGAAAACTTTTTCTTATTGCCTTTGGGGGTCTTTTTTCTTTTTTGGTTTTCAAGGGAAAATTATTTAACTATTTGTAGTTCAAGCGGTATTAAATGCTCGTCTAATCCTTTTTCGTCGGTGTATGATGGACAGTAATAATTTCGATATCAATTTTCGTGTAACAACCCATTAACAATTTTCAATTTCACTAATTTGACTTAATCGCCACATCGATCTTAAAAAAAGGGAAATTCCTTATTAAAAACCGATCAAACTAGTGCTTTCGACACATAAATGAAAACTGGACTACCGACCATCACATGCAGCGAATAATTAATTGAAAAATTCGAATCGAATATGAAATGCATATTGAATTGCTTTTATTGAACATAAATAAGCAATGAACTTAGTTTTATCAATTGCTTCAAATGATTTTTTTATTATTTATTAGTCAACCGATCCCCATTAAAGATTCAATGTTCATTTTCATAAAACGCGATTTTCTATTCCACTGATATTTCGTTTTTGTTTTTTAATTTCGAAAATGATTTATGCCATTAACTCATCCAACCGGAAAGAATAAAACAAACCGCTAAACGATTCCAAATTGTAGTACACACGAAATGCTCTTGAACTGTTCCGAATGCAGAAAAGCATTTTTTATGCGTTTATTGTTGTGGAGCCAACGATGAGCTTACCTCTATAGTTTATTTTTGTTTTGTATTGCATTTTGGTCGTTAGGTTCGATGTTGAGTCAATAAAAGTTCAGTTGTTTGTAGGCGTTCAGTGTATTAAAGAAGATTGTAGCTTTTGTAGCTTGTAACACACAGAACATGATAATTGGACTTTAAACTGATATTTCACATTGTTTTTGGATAATTTTGTTTTCTTTTTTATTTTGTTTTTTGGCCATTTTTTCTTTTTTTTTTTTTTTTGTTTGGAACGGCAGACGATTGCACAAAAAGCGCCCGCATTTTGGAAAATCAAGATCTGAACCAAGCCTTTCAGGTAATTATTAAGGAATTAGAAATCAATTCTGAATTTGAATTTTGATTATTATTTAAGGGTGCGCTAAGAAGTGTTTCCAAAAAATTATTGCACGCAAACTAATATTCACAAAAATTTTATTGCAGACCATTTCACACCTCGTTTTCCCAACAATTTAAAGCATTTAATTCACGAGTTCATAACCGTTGATGAGCTGAAATTTTATCGCAAACGAAAACCAGCCGATATCGAAGATGGTAAGCTTAGATGTGACCGAATTACTTGCATTTACACAACAAACATGCAATATTTATTTTTATTTTCGTTAAACAGAATTTCATAACAAGGATCACATTCGACTATACGATGACAGCCAACCAATAATTCCATTTTCAGCTCTTAAATCTGAGTATACAAGACAATTTGGTCGACCATATGGTCCAAGGAGTAGATCTGTACCGAGCAAATTCGATTTGAATGCAACCACTAATGAATTACGGGAGGCTTTACAATACGATTTCGTTGACATCAAACCGAAAAAATAGCCAGGTCTTTAAACTATGGCTTTTCAAAAATGAGAAACTTTTCATTCACAATTCGTTTGCTTAGCGATGAATGATTTATTATTATTATTATGATTATTATTATTTTTTTCAGGCCCAAAACTGCGCACATATCGGGAGAAATTGAAATTGAAGGTATCGGCGATTTATTTAAATCGGAAATGATTCCGTACGCCAAAGTTCGACAGTCACATACACCGCGTGAGTCTCATGAATCTATGCAACCCGAATCGAGTGCCAACAACCGAAATTCATGTATATTAAAACTTCGCGGTGAACTTTCCTATTCACCCGAATATCGAAGCGAATATAAAAAACATTCCAAATTTGAACGTTCCAAATCCATTTCACAAGTGAATAACATTCAATTTCATGGTGAATTTCATGGTGTACCTGAATATCGTGACAATTTCAAAACGCATGATCATTCAATGAAAAGTGAACCAGCAAAGGTAAAAGATCATCTAAAAGTGAATCCAATGACGTTGAATGCAGCCATAATGTCACCAATCGTTTCACCATCATCCGAATATTCAGATAAATTTAAGGAGCTAAATTTGCGTAGCCTTGAACGAAACAAATTTGCCAAAAATCTGGACAATTTTGGAGTGAAAAATAATCTAGTTGTTGGACGATCGAGTCAACACATTTATCCAGAATATTTTGATAAATTCAGGGATCCGAAAATAAAAAAATTTCCTGATCGAGCCAAACCAAAGTCACCAATACTTTCGATGAGTGGAAATATGGATTATAAACCGGAGTACAGGTGAGATGTAAACATTTCATTGAAATTGAATTAATTTCTCTTTTTTTCTTTTCGGACAAACTTAGATCGAATTATGTGGATTATCCACGACGACGACGACCGGTTACATTGAAACCCGATAGCCATTTTGATTTTTTCGAACAACCACGTAAACCGTCACCAATTCGAAATGCAATTATTGCAAACAGATTTAATCCACGTGTTGCTGTGATCGAACCAACAAAAAATGTTCATCATCCGACTGGTATAGATGATCCATCATATTTATGTAGTCCTGAAGTGCGTAAAGCGCGTCGTGAAATTTTAATCAAAGAACGTCCACCATCACCAAGTAAAACAATAGCGGCTGCTATTCGTAGCACCGGCGACTCATTTCCAACAAACGAAGGCGATGAAGATCGAAAATACAATGAACGAAGTCATATCGTCTCGCCTAAATTGAATCAACCGATCAAAGTAATAATTGAAAATTTCGATGAACCAGATAAAAAACCAACAACTATTTTACGATCGGCTCAAATTTCACCAAAATTCGGTAGACGATCGTCATCGATTCAACATGCTTCCTTAGCTGATGCCAAACATAGATCACACAATAAAAGAAATCAAACGAGAATCATTGAAGGCAATGTTGGATACATGCAAAAGAAAAACTCTATATCTTCAACAACCACCACTACTGATGATGAATATTTGACCGGACTTAAGAAATTAAATGATTTCAAAAGTGTTAATGCAGCTCCGTCCTTTGTTGTTTTGAAAGATCCATCCAAAGAAAATAAATGGATGAAATCGTCGTGGTATTAGTTTGATATTGGGTAAAACTGGCAATATTGCATTATTACCCTCCATATCATTATATTTTTACCTCTAGATGTTTGAATAATGTATACTGTTGCCTGTCTGTGAATTCAATGTACAATTAAATGCTGAATAAAAAAACAATTCAATGTAACAATTTAACAATTTCTTTTATTTTTCCACGCGCAATCACACTTGATTAAAACTTCATAATGAAAACATTCCAATTTTATTGCTCGTTCAATTGTTTTCTAGAGTTTAAAACTTGCACTGCGATCAGATAAAGTCACACAATCCACCGAGCGTTAATTAGATCAATTGAGTGAACGGACGCAGTGGATAATAGTCTTTCGTGATGTTAGGACAATAATAATAAATTATAATAATGTTCATGATAATAAATTATTCAATCAATCAAGGGCATCATGAAAAACCATCCGCCGAAAAAACATCCAACTGGGAAATTATTATCATTCAAATGGAAGAACAAGGGCAAGAGAATTGACAAAACAACTGGATTCATTAGTCAATTTATAAAATTCATTTTTATTTCTTTCTTCAATTCGGACTTTTCGTTAACTGAATGAATATAAAAAAAAAACGATTAATAATTCTACAGAAGATGAAAGAAAGAAAAAGAAAACAATTTAATTAATTATCACTAGGTGATGTTTTAATACTTATTAGTTTGTTTTATATAGTATTGTGTATAATAAGAACCAGAGTTTTCCGCGATGACTTTGATAGCGCGTGTCTACCGGGCAAGTAATTCGCCTCACAGGTTACGTTACCTGGTGCATAGTAACCTATGAGAAACGTTACATGTTTGTGAGGCGCGTTACTTGCCCGGTAGATACGCTCTGTCAGAGTCATCGCAGATGCCTCTGATAAGAACAAAGGAAAAATGTATCTAAAAATGTCCCTAAAATTTATCTATCTTTGGAATAAGTAAAATAATTTTACTGTGTGCACAAGATTGTAAAAAAAATGTTCTTCTTTTTTTTTTTTTTTTTTTTTTTTCTTTTGATATTTCATTTCAAATTCGAAGAAATACAAATATGAATGGCTATCACATGAGTATTTGATTGATAGCTAGGTATTATTATTATTAACCATTTTGCGTTAGTAAAGTGAAAAATGATTCAATTTGAAATTCCTGAGATTTTTCTTCTGTTTTCTTAGAACAAAAATAAAAGGAGAAAAAAAAAGAAGAGATTTATATCTTAAGATTGAAAAGTACTTAGGCGCACTGAACACTTGAATACACATCGCATAAGCATCCGGCTCTATTATTATTGTCTACAGAACGAATAGTAATCTTTCACCGCCTTCGATGCGTCTTTTAACATTGGAATTCATGTTTGCCGATTCGGCGAACAAACTTATCGATGAGCACACAAATCCAAGTACAATAGATATTATAGCACAATAGAATGACCATCCTGTTTGAATGAAAAATTGTACAATTGATTTCTTAATATGAATTTTATTATTCAAAAAAAAAAACAACTGAAAATATTTAATTTTACCCAAAGTACATTCCGATGGTGAGAATGCTGACGAATCTTCGCCACACATCCGTTGAACACGATTATGACCCCACCCAAATGGATGCAAAAATAATGCAATCAACACACAAATGGCTAAAATTGAAATAAATCGAAACCATTTTGATATGATCATGTCCCATTTGGTTTGAGTCTTTTGAATATGCCAGATGCATGCATCATAGTCTATTTTTACCTGCGATTGCTTGAGCCGATCCCGTTATTGTATGAATACTTTTGCCAAAGATCGATTGTCGGCAACAAGTAGCCAATGTTGAAAGAACCGTCAATGTCATTATTATAAATCCAATTGTTATAAATACTTTAGCTACTTTCCATTGTATTGGATAAACGCTATTATCAGTTGCTAGGCCATCCAGATCGAATGGACCGCAATTGAAACTTCCTTTGTTCTCCATCAAAATGCATCTAAACGATTCAGGATTATTTTTCTTTTTATTTTTTCATTATTTTGTCACAAATGACACAACAAAACGTTTTGGGAATTATTACCGTCCATTGATGCCAACCGATGGAAAGCGTTGCAATGTAATATTTCCTTCCAATGTGATTGGAACGGGACCAATTAACCATTTTGGCGTTACCATTGCCGTTAATAAAAATAGATCAGTAACCAATGTTAGCGAAAACCATAGCAAACTTCGACACGTTACAATCATATAACACATTTTTGTTGATAATTCGTTATTTCGATTATACAATCAAATGCCAATTTCAAACTGTTCTTTTCACTTTGATCTTTTCACTAAATGCCAACTGTTTTCAAATTGAATGCCCAGTAAATCTACAAAAAGAGATGAGAAAATTGCGATATTGCGTCAGTTTTTTAATATGTCTATTGTCAATCTAATTTGAATGGATGAAGTCACCATAAAAACCAAAACAAAACAAAAATATATCAGTTTCTAATGAAACAAATGCAAAGAAAATCATCTAAAAGACTAGTAATAATATATTAGTATACTAAGCAATATTCATGAATTGGAGTGGATTTCAAGTACGATTGTGGGCGCTAAGCACAGTATGTATCTGATTGAAGGTCAGTTTATAAAAAGAATACATAATCATTGAATCTGAATGTAAACTGTGAACGCAATAAAAATTTTCGTGTTGGAATTTATTCAATTTCTTATTTGGTCATTTTCATCTTGACAAAAAGATCGAAAATACGATGTCAAAATGAAAAAAAAAAATTCATTGCCTGGTTTACATCTGTTAAAGAAACCGCTTTTATTTATTCGAATTTAATTCATGAATAGCACACATAAAATGTACTTTAATGGTTTCCTTCTCTTCTTCCAAGTCCAAGATTTAAAAAACACGCACACACTCAATCACGCACCACACAACGAGTAATTCACCCGAGAAAAAAAAAAAAAAGAAGAGACAAACAAAAATTCAGCCGAATTCATTTCATTCACATGAATTATTATAATTCATTCGTTTGCACATTTTATGTGTCGCATTTTATAAATGTTAAAACCAGCAAAATAACTCACGCATTCGCACACCGGTCGCTCGTTTTTGATGTAACGATTCAACGAATCGTCGTCATTTATTTTCTGTTCTTTTTTTCTTAATTATTTTTTTTTTTTTTTTTTTTGTTCCTGTGTATTTCACATTGAGCATAAACCGAACAACATTCCCGAAATTTTAAATATTTTTTTCTCCATGAAACCCGATTTCGAATGAGTATATTCTGTGAATGAACGAATTCTGTATTGATTCGAGAGAAAGAGAAAGAGAGAGTGAGAGAAAAAAAAAATGTAAACGATTTTCAGTTTGGTCGCGGTCGAATCAATTCACCAAATCTATCAGTTGGACATTAATCAATTGATTTGATCATTTGGCATCGATGCAAATATTTCATTTTATCGATTCTAATTCGATTCAGTTTGAACAGCAGTCAGTGGCAGTAAATATTGTAATAATCAATAATTCATTCAGACTTGGACTAATCACAAATTTCACTTCGGTCGATTCAATTTACACATCGAAACAAACAAATTTTTTAGTATCTGAAATTAACGAATATATTTTTCACTATGAATCTGAAATCCAATGAACTTCACATGAATTTGAGAACGAATTTTTTAATTTTAAAAACATCATCCTCCGAAATTGTTGACAAACATCGATTTCGTATCAATTGTGTATTGTTGTTTTTGATTGTTTATTTTGATGTGAGCTGTTGTTAGCGGTTCTTTGAATGGTACGTGTTTGTTGTTATGTAGTTTCGTTGTGAGTGTTTCGAGTCCAACTAAAAATTCATTTTGAAAATATTGTCGAATTGCTTACATAAAAAATGCATAGAGAAGATTTCAAGCGAACGAATGTATGCGTGCGGCAGTGTGATTATAAGCCATAAACATTATTATATATGTATAAATACATATATTATAGTATACATATGGCATATGGCAAAACTCCTCATCGAATAGAATACAAATACAGTCGCATTTCATATGTTCAATTTACTGTTGTTGTCATTGTTGTTGTTATTTACTTTTGCTTTTTATTTTCATTCTTTGGATTCATTCTTCATTCGCGTGGTATTTCTTTTGCATTGAACATATGTTTTAAGTCGTCGATGCTATTGATGCCATTCTGTCGTTCTCAGTTCGCATCATTTTATGAAATTGTTAATATTTAGCTGACTGAGTGAGTTCTGTCTTCTAGTCTCTTATCCCGGTTGCCTTTCCGATGTTACTTTGCTTTTTTTTTTATGAAATATTCCTAATAAGTTCTTGTTTTTTCTTTTCTTCTATTTCGCGGATAACAATAGTCCGAACTCTTATCAACTTCTATGTTGTATGTTTAATGTTCAACATTCTTCCGTTATTAATTAAATTCTCGCAAAAAGGTGATAGAACGATATCATCATCCTATACATATATAAATAAGTTCATAGTATATTCGTTTCGCTGAATTGCTAAAATGCGAAATTACTAAATTGTTGTTCGCATGCATTTTAATTGGATTTTGGAATTTTGTTTAATATGAAAAACTCTTCTGTTTTTTTTTTCTTCCCTCGTCTACATAGCTCTGAATCTTTTGCTGGGTACTGAATACTGTATGTGTGCCGGTTTGTTGACTGAACGATTTCGTCGCGACTATAAAAATTATTTTTTTTTTTCTTTCACATTCTTCCACATATTCTCTTCTCAACTCAGAATGAAAACAGAAGAGAAGACTTTCAAAGGAGACAAACGATAGTGAATACCAAATTCATCGTATGTCTAGCTTTAAACTACGGATGAAAATGCGCGCCTTCAAAAAACTGCAATTTGGCTCAGAAATTGTATTGTGCAAAGTATTAAATAGATAAAAAAAAACAGAAACCAAAGCAAACAAAATCGACACACCCTGGTGATATTTACGGCGGCCAGGCCCTTGCCATTATTATTATTATTATTTTGTATGCGTTCTATGCATATGGGTAAGAATGCACAAGTACACAATATATTAAGCTGGCGCAACCAATTTTTACATATCAGATTGTTTTCTCTGTTGTTGGTTATTTTTTGTTTTCTCTTTTTTGTCATTTTGCCCATCCATTTTCACATTATGATTGGAGTCACCTCTCTCTGTTTCCTATCGTTTTTTTCATTGTCACTTTATTATTCGAGTTCGCTTCTTGTTCATCCAGTTTATTTGTTATGAGGCATACAAACCGAGAATAAACAAAAAGTTCCAATCATAAATTGTTTGATTGTTTTTGATGCCAAAGTCGAAATGGAAAACTGCATATGTTGAATAAGACAAACTAATAAAATAAACAAATGAAAAAAAAAACGAACATTGAACATTCACGGAGAAAAGAAAATGAATAAAATTACAATAATCAGGCACCTACTAAACACTAAACACCAAAACTCAAAAGCCTTAACACTGATGATCAATGATCACAGATCCACACATTAATCTTTCCAAATGCAATGCAATGGATAAAATACATGTTATTATTTTGATGAAACGATGGAATCACATATACCGGCAATTTACCGATTGACATCATATTTTTTCTCTATTTTCTTCTTTTACGTTTCCCTTTCGTTATCCCATCATAACAATATAAATATGAATTTTGAATGGGCAAGCGCCAAAGTTTATGTCCGATATAAATTCTTTTTTCGATCGAAAAAAAACCTATAAATTGTTTGTTTATACAATAATAATACTTTCAGTATGCGGATCATGTCTATCGTTCATAAATTCATCCATTTGATAGTTTCTTGGAAAAGAATTTGTGGTGATCGGTGCACATCCTGAGTGAGTGTATGATGTGTGAGAATTGCATTAATTTAGAAGTGGTCGAAACTTCAATATCTAATATCGATTATTCTGCTTTGAGAGCCAATGTATATGTCTGCATGCCATTGATAGTTTACACGTATACCGAACGAATTGATTGACTTAGTCACTCAACGCCATCATATAAATACTTTATTTGAATTAGATTTCTGCTTCATATCCATCAAATGATTTAGCTAACGATTCTCTGCTTCTTCTTCTTCTTCTTCTTCTTCTTCTCCTTTTTTCTTCTTTTCTGCTCCATTCTTTTGTTTACATTTCAATCCATTTTCATTCGACATTTGTTTTCTTCACTCGGTCTATCGTACCACGCGATCATGTTTATACATCGTATAAAATTTCATAACATTATTTTGTTTCATCGTTTCGCCTCCTGTTTTTTTTCTTTTCTTTCTGTCTTGCATTCGATTGTGATAGCTGTTTGCCGTTGTTGTGGTTTCGATTGTAATTTCGTTTCATTCTTTGCATTTCATTTGGTCAGATGAGTCATAACAACAATGCAACAGAATCCATGTGAATTTCTTTGAAGAGTTTTTTCTTCTTTTTCTTCTTCTTCTTCTTCTTCCTCTCCTTTCATTTCTCTCCCTTTGTTGGGCCGTTATTTTTATTATATTACACATATTGTGTATTCATTTTTCGGTCGATTGCCATATTGGATGAGAAATATGGAAAGCGGCAACCGAACAGAGAATGAAAAAAGAATGAAAATAATGCTCGAATATTCAAAAAAACAACAGATCCATTCAAAACATAAATGGAAATGAAATGGGAAATTGAATAAAAAGCAAATAAAAATTTCAACATTCGTTAAGAAAATGTGTTTGTTTGTTTGTTTGTTTGTTACACGATTTTCAATATCGCCTTCTATAGTAATTGGTAATGGGTTCATATCAATCAACAGCCACATTGGCATCGGCATATTTTCTTATTAATATTTTCCTTTTTTTCGTTGAATTTTTTGTCGGTTTTCTTTTGCTTCACTTATTTTATGTTATTTGTAAAATGCACAATTTCCCATTCAAAGTCATTCGATAATTTTACTACATATTTTCATAATATTTTTTATCGCATTGTCGGCTCATTTTCTCGCCCGATCTCGGATCGAGTTTTTCGTCACTCTGTGTTGGCTCTATCGTATGCAATAGGCTGGAATCGAAATATCGATAAATAATTATAATTGAAAATAATAAATTCAAATTTTTATTCCGAATGTAGAGTGCAACTGGCAAAGTAAATATTTAAATGATTCATGCTGTTGGCTGCTGCAAAGGCCAAGTAAGCGTAAAATGGATAAAATAACTGTTTAGAATTCGGATCACGTAGTTTCTGTTGAATTTTATTTTTCAACAATCGCTAATTATTATTTTATCAACTTAAAATGTCGCTGATTATTTATTTATTCTCGGAGCTCAATGCACTTATTTCAATAGCTGTTGTTTGATGTTTGAATCGGTCATTGCATTTTTGTTGCTGCCTTTCATTCCATTCTATGTAAGCTGCATACGCACAATGTGCGCCACACTACGGAATTCTATTTCCGTTGATGGGTCATCGCTAAATATCATCAAAATAATAGCAAAACTGTACATTTTGCATTCAAACATCTTCGAAACGAGCGATGAGTGTGTGTGTGTGTGTGTGTGTTATAGGCAAGATCGGACAGACTCTAATTTTTACTTATTTAGAAGGGATATATGTCAAAAATAGTTTATTTTTGCGTGGAGGAGAATAAAGCTTCGACAGCTGGAGAAACATCCCTTGCATGAAATGTAAAGATGATGGTAAAGTCACATAGATCCATAAAACTGGTTGTTATCGATAGCCCTTATCGGTGCACTGTTTCAATTTTCCTATTTCAATGGATTTTTTATTTTCTATTAAAAAATTTTTCTTTGCAAAGGGTTCGAATGTAACTTCGATTGGATTTACATAATAATTTAATGTGATGTGATATGATTTGATTTTCGATTAACTGGAGCCGGTAGTAGTAAGTGAATGCGGCGAATACTGAATAGCAAAATCATTTGTCATTGCAGACAAACAGACCGTTGTCAATTATCATTTTTGTGATTGATAGATAAAAGAAATTTTTGAATGAATGCGTTAGTTAGGCACGGTGTTCTCCAATCATATGACTGGATATTATTTATTTACATTTCGACCCACATATACATGGAGAATGCGTGCCGGATTCAAAAGGGCTGTTAATATATCATCATCATCATTCATAACAAATTCATGCGTACCACATGCCATACTACGACAAACTGTGTTGACGTGAATGAAAAAGCAAAAAGGGGAACATTGCCGTTTGTATGCCGTTTGGAATTATTTTTTTTTTTTGTGTGTATAGTATTTCCCACATAAAAAATGGAAAATTGTCCCTCCTGTGAATGAACGAAATGCTATGTATTTGCAATCGGACAATTAAACGGCATACGGCATAAGGCACACGGCAGACAAAATAATCAGAATATGGTTCAGTTTTAGTCACGCAGTCGCCAAGTGGATACCATTGGAAAAGGTGAAAATGGCGAAATTCACTGGTTGGCAAACATATCTATTCTAGGTTCCATAACATTCGTTTTTATTATTATACCTTTGACACATTTCTCTCTTTGTGATTCTGAATCCGAAAAACGAAAAAAAAGGGAAAAACATCGCAAGAAAGAAAACCATTTGAATTGCAATCGCAACACAAAGAAGCGAAGAATTTCCAAAATGAATTTTCGAAATAAATGAAACGAATGTTCGGTCGGTGTATTGTTGTGTTCGGTTTTGTGTATAGTTTCAATTGTGTTTTATCAATAAATTATTTAATAAATATTCACATTTAGAATTAAGGTGCACAAATATAAACGTAGCCTAATGAAATATTAAAACAATAACAGTGTTGATTTGCCGTGTCCGGTTCGCATTTTAATTACTTTTTCAAAATACGTAAAATCCATTCATTGGTATGCAGACCATGTTTTTGAATGCAAATAGAACTGAAAAACGTTGATAAAACTAATTGTTTGGTATCGATGATTCGGTTCTGAAGAATTTCTTTGGGGTTCATTTAGTTAGCCTCATTGCATTCGGATCGCATAATCTAATAAGGAAACAATTCACAATTCAATCGGATAACAAAAATTTTTTAATACCCAATCGCAGAGCGTAACAATCGGACTAATTATTCAACGATAGAATTTATCGAGAGAGCAAGCTAAAAACTATACATATATAAACGTTGAATATGGCAGAAGGTGGCCTAAGCATTAATCGAAGCCAAGAGTCAATCGATGAACGTAGCTTGAATCATGATTCAACATTACAAGTACCGTATACTATTTATCTGTTCTCGTTTTTGGTTTTTCCATTTTCCAGCCTTTTTTCGAAATCTTCATTTAAAATCTTTCTTTCTTTTGATTTTCGCAACTACAAAACTATTTTTATTTTGTATTTTTTTACGTATATAAGATTCGAAGAAACGAACAAACTAGCTGATAATAACGTGCCGTTTTGAGTATAAAAACAAAAAATATATTTATTCTAATATTTTTCAATCTTTCTCTCTCTCTTTCTGAATCATTTGGTTTCTGCTTCAATTTCATGTGTGTGCATTATTCTATGTTTGCTGATATTGTTGTTACTGTGAATTTGTAATGAGCAGCCATCGCATCTGTTGCAACGGATTAAATCGGATCGAATTCCGGTAACAAAACCAGAAGAAGATCGCCGACGGCGAACCATTATCGTCGAAAAGAAAAATGGATCGTATGGTTTTACACTGCAAAGCTATGGCATTCATTATAAAAAGGAGCAAGAGGTATGTGTAATGTGTGGTATACATTCATCATTTATTTGATCATTAGATCCACATGATAATAAGCAGAATTTAGTGTTTTTGTTTTTTTTTTATTTTTTATTCAATCCTAAAATTGCCATGCCGTGCCGTGCCTGAGATGCACACATGCAAATCGCACTAACCAATGATACATTACAATTGCAATGCATTACATTGTGTAGTTTTGCCTTGTGCCATGGCAATGCATATGCATTTTAAACAGCTACAGGCGTTTCCTATCATTTATTCAAATGCTCGTTTGCCGTACACGATACATATGACCATCGAGAATTTATGAATTGAGATTGAGCCATTTGCCTGTGGTGCTTGTGTGCCCATTTAGTACTAATCTCAATGTATCGCATTTTTTAATCCTTGTACAGAAGTTAAATGGGTTACTCAGGTCAAACATTTTCATCATTTTAAGCTTTTTTTAAAATAAATCACGATCTCCTGCATTCTAAATCAGCAATGTTGAATTGTTTCGGCTTTTATCACTCTATTATTATTATTTTCCATTCAAATGGAAAACCATTTGAAATCGTTATTTTGTTTTTGTTAAATGTGTTTTCATTTGCCCACAGGTTGAGATGATAACTTACGTTGATTATGTGGAATACGATGGACCTGCGTATAAAAGCGGTAAATAATAAACTTTTCAAATTGAAATCAGTATCAATGTGATCAATTCAGTGTTTGGTTTGTTTTGTCTTTTGTTTGTTGGCAATCGAATTTTAAGGAATGCGCGAAGGTGACGTTATTCTTTCAATCAACGGATCTGACATGGAAAAAGCTGATCACAAATCGATCGTTACATTCATTAAAAACTGTGATTCACGAATGCGTATGGTGGTCTTATTCGAAGATTGTGTACGCAAAGTTGAGCTACATATGCGTTACATTCAATTACAAAATGTTTTGCATACAAAAATGAATGAATTGGAACGAACATGCCTAAAAGAACGTGAACTACTCGAAGGCAAATGGAAAACGCACAGTTTGCCTGCACCACGTAAAAAAAATTCAAATGCAAATGTAAATGCAAATATATCACCATCAGATGAAAATTTAGCTACACCATCGGCATCCGATATAGCAAATATAAATACATCGATATTTCCAAATGTGCGCCCAATATCCGAAGACGATCTCACCAAAACAAATAAAAATGTGTCAAATGTTATTGCACCGCCGGTTCAATTTATGTTGGCCACTTATCAATATTTGGATCCACAATGTCGATATATATTAAAACCGTCAGCCTCCAGTAGTGGTGAATATTTATTAAGCATCGGACCACCGGCACGCAGTAAAAGTGAACATCAATCATTTTACAATTCAAATGATTTGAATGCATCACAGGAAAATTTTGAAAATCATGCGACCGATGACATAAAAACAACGCGTGGTGTGACCAAAACGCAAACTCAATGTCATGGGCGATCGTGTAATCCATGCCTTGGGCAACGTGATAAACAAAATAATGGTGATAATGTAAGCCTTGATGCTTACGATTTGGCTAGTCCATGTTGTAATCCAGAATGTGTTCCAACAAGGTGATGTGATAATCAATTATAAAAAATAAAAATTTATCAGTTACCCTGAGAATGGCTATCATTGCAACTTCAATTAATACATAATTTTTTCTGTTTTTTAATTTTATTTTTTCGCTTCATGCCATCAGACGATCGAAACATAAAGAGCATAAGCATAAACATCGTGAAAAAGATCGTTCAAGGCCTCGAACTCAGTCACATATTTGTCATAAAAAAGCGACCGGCGCCGCAACCGCAACTATACCAAAACAGCCAGCACAATGCAATCAATCGGTGTGTAGTTCGACGGTAGAATTGTCAGTCTTAATTAGTAAATGGCTTAAGCATTGATCATATTCATTTATTATTCATTTAGCAAAATCATCGACGTCTTCACAATTTGAGCAATCAATTAGCATCGCGATGCAGCTTACATTCGTGCATTTCATCGAGCGATTTTGATGGCGGTGCCGGCGAAACTAGTACTACATCTTACACAACATCGCTTAGTACAGATACTTTGTATTGGGATCAACAAAGCGATGCATCGATTCCAAATAGTCGACAGCAATCGATTAAGTCTCGGCAATCATACAATAGTTTACAGCATCCAGGCGGAATCCTAGGTATGTGCTTCGACCAACCTTTTTCTTTCTTTCTTTTTTTTTTTTTATTTAATTTCAATTCGGGAAGAATGAACTATAAAATTCGATTCTATTATAAATGGTTTCTGTAAAGCGGGGTCAGTTATTCAGCATCGTCAACATCATCATCATCATCATCATCACAGGAATGCGGTTCATCATAATCAAAAACGTAGTTATCACATTGCAGCCGCAGCAACTGCACAGAATATAACGCAACCGGTTTCAAATCATGAGAACATTTCATATTACGATGCGCAGGTAAATACATAGCATCGATTTACTCATGAGAAAAATGATAAACTAATTGGCAAATTGTTTCGTTCGTTTTTTCCTTTTGCATTATGTAGTATGTGCAGGCGAAACCAAAATCATGGGATAGTTTAGCTATGAAAGCGTTTGGTGGCTATGGATTCGGTTACGGTTATTTGGAAAAATCAAATCAAAAAAATCGTGCAAATGTCACAGCATCTGGAGCAGTTCGAGCACATTTTTTGGAATCCGACTCACAAATTCTATATGCATCACAAGGCCTCAATAATAATCGAATTCAATGTGATACATTACCAATGACGAATCAGCAGCAACAGCAACAGCAGCATAATTCGGTGCCACGAAAAAATCCATCCGGACGTTATTCATATATTGAAAATTATGCACCGCCACCATCACAATTTGTTCAAGAATTTGCAACAACGACCACCACTTCCTTTACCAAATCCACCGATAACTTACTTGGCACATACAATGCATCCAATTCCAGCATCAATTCAAATTGTGAATGCACCGATGCTCAAGGCAAAACATTTAAGCCACATAAAATTCAAACCAAAGACTGCATGGGATATTATTCAAATTTACCAAAAACTGGAAAGAGTGTCGGTCAATTGAAATCGGCCAAGTCCAGTACTGAAAATATCAAAAATTCTGAAAGTGTTAGCACTGTCTCTGAAATGACAAGGTTGTAGTTCATTTTTGTGGGGCTCTTATTTCTCTTCTCTTATGCATTTTGTTATAGATACCAAACTTTGATAAAATCGTCTGGCACTTTGTTATCGCAAAGAGAAAAAGTAGAAAAAGAAAAAAAATTAATATTAATACTAACAAATTGAAGAAGAAAAAAATACAAAGAAAAATTGAATACAATGAATATGAAACCATCCGATTTCATTTTAAACAAAGGAAAATGCAATTTTTGACATTTTACTACACAATACAAACAGATAGATTGCCTAAGTACATAACGCAAAGATTCATGGCCATTATTTATTTAAATTTAATTTAAAAATCAGCCAATCAAAGAGTTGAAAATTATTTTAGTCAAATTCTAAAACAAAAGCGAAAAAAAAAAGAAAAAATTGCATTTAATATTTTTTGGGTAATTTTGAACAAAATAGACTTTAATATGTAATTGGAAACAGATGATTTGGATCTAATTAAGAATTTTTCGTGATTTTTTTTTTTTCTATTTCAACTATGAAAAACTTCGAATTTGGTTGAGAATTTATTTCTAATTTGTGTGATTTTCATATATGAGTTACCAACTTTTGTTTCAAGTTTAAATTTCGTATAATAAGTGAAATTTAAATCAGGGTATTAAGTCATTTACGTATTATTATATGTTGATATAAATTTTATTTATAAAAAAATTTATTATTTCATTAATTAGGAAAAATATCTCTATCTACATATTTCGAAATTTAATTTGTTCTTCGGTTTGAGGAGAAATTTATGCAATTGTTCGAGCGAAAACGGATGAATTTTGGTATTCGAATGGCTTTTTCCATTAAATGCGTTTGTAGATAATTTAATACAAAAAAAAAAAAAAAAAAAATCAAATGTATATCGCTATTTTCGTTGAAATAATTTTATCAATTCATTTTCAATTTTCAATATCTGTTTACACGAAATTCCACAAATAAAACTAAAACGAATCGAAATAAAACAGTATTTAAAACAGATATGAATGTTCATGTGAGACGGAAAAATTTGGTTTTTTGCCTTAAAATTTATTATCAAATTAAAATATCAAGAGGAAAAATTATGAAAATTACCAAAATCGGCATAGAATGTTCGTTGTGTGTGCATCGCAATAGATTTATTCATATGACTGCCAAACAATTAATGATTCCTTTTTCCTCCTTTTCCAATAAAAATTCGTTTCAACTGATAATTTTTGTAGAAAAATCGTTGCCATTTGAATTAATTGTGACATTAAAAAGAGAGATTTTTTAAAAAAAAAACATTGGTAAGATAAACGATAAACATACATTTAACAGATAAGGCAATATCACAAAATAGTACACATTTGCTACTTAATGGTTTTTATGGGTATTTTTCCCCTGTTTGATTCACTTCTTTTCTTTTTTTTTTTGCATAAATAATTATATGACATATTTCTACTGAACGATTGCTGAGAAAATTTTCGCATTTGCTAAACGAAATACTTGCGGAACGGTATTCGATAGCGTTGAAAATAATTCATATGAAATATCTTTTGGTAAAATTAATTGGAGCGTGTTGAGTTCAGATCCGCCCCACGATGCTGATTCAATGATAAAACCTTTGGCACATTTGAATATCAAATCGGCTCGACGATTACACCATGGAACTGTCATATCTTCGGACATTTCATGCCGTAATAATGCTGGTATCGATATATTTGTGATATCATAACGGCTGGCTGTTTTTAAAACATTTCGCAGACCCAAAATAACCGGATGTCGTGATGTTATATCTTCTGGGCTATTCGATGCTTCGTCTGAAATTAAATGGAATATAACATGCGTTTGGGATAAATTTGAATGACGTGTGATAAAAAAATCGCCTGGTTTCAATTTTCCGCCCGCACGATCATTCACATTTTTCATTTCATTCTGAATGTCTTCGATTTGTTGGCCAATCGAAGCGAAATGAAATTCCGTTGACATGGATGCATTTTTGATAAGATCACGATTTGGTTTCACCTGACCGGATGGCGTTAATAAAATAATACCAGTCAGCGATGATGAATAAAGACCCAATGCAACATTTGCAACCGTAACACTTTCATTCAAATGAAGTGAATCACAAAAATCATAAATATTTGCGGCCATCAAACGTATATTATGCATATGCTTTAATTGTGATCCCAAATAAATTGTAAAACTTTCTTCATATGTTGGTATTTGTACGTGAAACATTGATGAATTCTCCGATTCTAGATTATTTGAATTGGTGATTGGGATCGAAGCTCGTTCTTCACGTTCTTCGGCCGAATAAAATGTTTGACCAAGTAAACTGACAATCCAATGTCGGAAATCATTTTTCTGATGTCCCATTTTGGCTTCCAGTTCGGATTCCCATTGTTTTTGCATGAAATTCTGTCGACTATAATGTTGACTCAAAAGATTATTTATGTCTTCTGATGTTGTGCCATCGTCCAGTTGATCGATTTTCGTTTCCATTTCGTTTTGTTGTGCGATCATTAGCGATTGGATTTGTTCGTCTCGTTGTCGATTTATTTCGATTATTGATTTGGCATAACTTTGTTCTTTCATCAAAACTTCCATTAACGATGACGAATGTACGATTCGATGGAATGATTGAGCGAAAATTTCCTCATCGGTTGGACCAATTTTAGCGGTAAATTCTAAAATTTCATCTTTGTGTCGATTGTCGGTGTTTCGGACAATTTCATCAATATCAATTTCACCATTTTGGACAGCCGCCAACAGTCGTTCAGCATCATCGCAGAATTGCTTTTGATTCTCTAGCCAAATAAGTTGTTCCAACTCATTTTTGAGTGCTATATGTGCATCTAATACACGGAAACAAACATCTATTTGCTGATTGGCAATACGATGGGCCAATTCACCGCACGTTTCATGCTGTAATGGCAACGGCACATCATAGTTTATCGTTTTATTTAAACCATTTACATCGATGTAATCATAAATAAAAGTTTTTATTATTTGCGGTTGATTCGCAATTTCCATTATCGCCAAATATCCTACACCAGTTACACTCGTTTAAATCAAAACTCGTTTCTGGTTTTTTTTTTGTCTATTATTTCAAAAGGAAAAACTTTATTTTCTCTTTTCGAGATACAAATTAAAAAAATAACTAGTTTCTAGCGTAATCAGAATAATAAAATAATAATAATAATGAAATTGACGTATAAATTATTATTGTCGATGGTGAAGTTAGTGCATTAATTTGCCTTTCTCCTGAAATTAAGTGGAGGCGGTGCGGAAGAATACATACATATATACCTAATACCTACATA
>GL501537.1:2316937-2355095 GCA_000149185.1 Mayetiola destructor | reverse complement strand
CCCCCGTAGGATATATGGAATATGGAATATTTTTGTTACATGGTTTTCTAGTAAAAATAAAATAAAAAAAGAAATTTTTCCCGAACTTAAGGGCTGTTGTCACAAAGAACAGGAACAGGAACAGAAACAGAAACAGACACATTTATTCTGTTTCTGTTGCCGTTTTTTTTCTGTTGTGGTGTGCAACAAAGAACAGAAACAGGAACAGAATATAATTCAATTGTGTCACTTGTGCGCATCATTTCGCTAATTAATTCCACGAATAAAATAATAATAAAATGCAAAATTATTCCGAGGGAATGGCAGCATTTATTGGTGCAAATAATTATTTTGATGCCGAATTAAGACATCTTGTTGGTCTTATTTTGTTGTGCAAAAAAAAGAGAAAAAGTCCACATAAATTGTATCGACAACGTGCCGAAGAAGGTGCTCTCAACATTCTAATTAATCAACATTTAATGGACGATGAAACGAAGTTCAGAGAGTATTTTCGAGTCAGCCCATATCTTTTTTCAAAATTGTTGGATGCTCTGAAGGAGGATCTGGATGGTGTTCCAACAGATTGGATACCGAAACCAATTAATTCCCATCACAAATTGAGTATGACATTGCGGTACTTGGCAACTGGTGAAACATTCAGGTCGTTGGCATTTCAATATAGAGCTCATCATTCAACAATTGGTCGAATCGTCGACAAGTGTCTTGGATTAATTATTACCCATTTTCTCGAAAAAGCGATGCCAACACCAACGAGTGGATCATTCAAAAAGGTCATCGATGATTTCTTTATTAAATGGAATTTTCCTAATTGCTGTGGTGCAATCGATGGGAAACACGTGAGAATAAAATGCCCACCGAGCGCAGGCTCTGCATTCTACAATTACAAAGATTTTCATTCGATCGTTTTATTGGCAATCGTTGATGCACAATATAAGTTTGTTGCAGTTGATGTTGGTTCGTATGGAAGAGAAGGCGATGCAGGTAAATTGGAATTTAAATTTGAATGTATGAGTTTTTTTTCAATGCAATTGTCTTTTGACAGGCATTTTTCTTAAAAGTGTTATGGGAAAATTGATTAACAGTGGCAATTTCAATATTCCACCTGCTGCAGCTCTACCTTCAACAAACGTCATATTGCCAAACGTTATTATTGGCGATGAAGCATTTGCATTGACCAAGACAATGATGAAGCCATATCCAAGAGCACAGTCACTGCACGATCAATTGAAAGCAATATATAACCAATTTCAACCACAATTTCAACCACAAACGATTTTTGCTTTCGGTGTCACGAAATTTTTTGTTTTTCACATTATACAAAATTTCGTTTGATTTGACGAAATCGATTATTTTTTCTTCGTCTTCGGCCGTGAATTTTATCCTTTTCGACATTTTTTTTTTCGATTTTATTTATTTTCAAATAAAAATGTTAAAAACAATTGAAATTAATGGAAAGCACGCTCCAATAAATGGTAAACACAACATGGAAAATGGCGCAATGTCATTAGTTTGACATATATTTCTGTTGCTAGCAACAGAAATAAAGTCAAAAGTACTTGTTTCTGTTTCTGTTGCTAATGTACTAGATTCTGTTTCTGTTGCTAATGACAACAGAATCCAAAAATTCTGTTCCTGTTACAGATTCTGTCGCAAATGTACTGAATTCTGTTTCTGTTCCTGTTCCTGTTCTTTGTGACAACAGCCCTTTAGAGATTTCTATTTCGAAACTTTTCTATGCAGAATATTGTTTCGAATGTTGTTCACAGAATATTTTTGGCATTATGTAAAAAAAAAAACAAAAGAAGAAAGAAACCAAACGAAAAAGTTTTTTTTTTTAATTATAGTTGGTAAATTGGCTAAAGAACAAATATTGCCGCTTGTTTAGATATTTCATTCTCCGATTTAAAAAAATGCAATCCAACTTCACTCTCCAAGCGTTTTAACTTCCAGTTTTGGATTTTTATTCATTTTTTCCTGCTGACTTCGACTTAACAATATGTATTTCACGCATTTATTTCACGCATTTTATTTTATTTCACGCATTCTTATTGACAAAGCAGAAATTCTTGGATTTTTGACAAATGATTGATTCAAAAAATTGTGTCATTATGAATTGGTATGAAATGTAAAAAACTTTCAATCGGAAAGCATTGAAATTTTACTTTTTCAAGTGAAGGACGCAATTTTATTACAAATTGTTTTGTTTTTGGCCAAAATCTGCTCAAAACCATCCACATCTCTAAAAATAATTTCAATGCAAAAGAGCAAATTTTTTTCTTTGTATTTCATCATTTTAATATTTAATTAATTTATTAATTCAATTTTAATAAATCTATATCTATATATATATATATATAAAAATGAAATGCTGTTCGTGTGTCATCGATAGAAGCGCGAATGGATCGATATTATTTCATTAATCCTTTTCGATTGTGTTCCTTATGATGTGTGGAATGTTTTTTAGCATAGTTACATTATTCTCGACAAAATGGGCTGTTCAAAGTGTACATAATATTCAAAATGGGCAAAATAAAATACATAATCTGATTTTTCTTCCATATTTCTCACGACAAACAATGAATAATATTTCTATGCACTGAATTGGCTGAATACAACTAGCGAAATAATAGTCTGGGATATTACCATCGATGATATTGAATTTAAATGAAAACGGCGATTGATCTGTTTGCGAAATGCGTATGATAAATCACGCAAACATAATCGTTTCTTATCCGTTAAGGATTTTCCACGTGCCGTTCGTTATAGGCAACTGACCTTGCGTTCATCTGCACTGTTACACTGTTACACACATACATGACAAATTGCATGTCATAAAGAATTTCCGATCGATTCTGAATATGCATCCCTCTCTGGCTATCGGAATCAATCGATATCAAAGAATGACTTAATATTGTCTAACGGTCCAAACGCAAAAAAATAACAATTTAATATCGCTGAATATTATGACAACCGCTTGTATGGTCTGCTTTGTATATTGATGCCCCATACCACCCTACGTCAATATGCCCATTAATTCAACTGCTTATTCAAATGCACAAATTAAGGTTGAACTGTATACTTTTCAGAAGCCGAAAAATCATGAATAAAATTGGAGGGAAAATTCTTCCAATATGCCAAACATATTGAAAGAAGAATAACGCATGGTTTGGAAAAATGTTTTTCCGGTATGACGCGATCAATTTGTCGGTTCATATCAATTTAGACTGAATTTTTAGCTCTAGCCAAAATACATCGGAAAATCTAGATCAACTGCAAATTTATAATAAATACTGAAACAGGCCTCTTCACGATCCCGTGACAGGACGAGTAAACTCAAGTCTCCGTGCTCAAGTCTGGAGACTTAGGGACGGCTGTCTATTCGTTTAGTACACAGACTTGAGTATGGTGACTTAAGTTTACTTGTCCTATGATGGGATCGTGAAGAGGCCTGTACTGAAATAATCGCAAGTTTATTAAAGCAACACAGTTTGCTAAAACAAAGAATTTTTTTTTTCGATAGCTGAAATTAGCTTCGCTAAGATAACTGATCATTGAACGTGGCCTGCCAAGATATTTTTTCAAATTTTGTTTGTTTTGAAATATTATTTGACTGTTTATTTTAGTTTCTTTGTTCGGTTTTTCGTTATTTTTGTACATGCATAGATTGTGGACAATTTCTTATGAAGTTCGATGAATTTATTGCCACATATGAGTTCGATGGACATAATGCAACGAGAAAAGAAATTTTGCGACACAAAGGGATAAAAGAGGCTATCATTAAATTATGAATTGTTTGATTTTGCAAGAATCATTTTAAAAATGATCCGTAAATTTTTTTTATTGTTTTTATCAACATCCTTTTTCGGTTACATTTATCGGTTTAGTATGCTCAGCACCTCTTACTTGCTTTAGCTGAACAAAGTGCTATCAGCAATTTACGGGATGCACGGAATACAATTTCTCGATCCGGACTTCGCGACGTAATGAAGATACTCATTCACATTTGCCATGATTAATAGATCATCGTCAGTGTAAATTAAAGATCTATTGAATTGAGTCAAATGAAAAGGAAAATATTTGAAAGAACAAACATCTAAATCTATTTAAACTTACTTTTTCTTTTTTTTCTTCAAGTCTTTTTGTCTGTGAAATTAAAATTTAAGAATAATAAAAATTCAGAGAGAACGAGAGCAAAGAGAAGTGTTTAAGTTTATATTTACATCTCTGACTGGTTATAACTGGTAAAAGCAAGATATTCCAAAAATTTTCCTTTTTCTTCTAGTTCTATCATTTGACAAACTTTCGGATCTTCATTAAAACTATAAAATATTCGAATATTTTACATTTCATATAATAAAACATCAGTAAAAAGGAATTTTTTCGATGATAAAATCATGAAAAAATTGAATACTCACATGTTTCTAATTTTTTCGAGTCTAACCGGGAAAATAAAAAACAAAGGTAAATTTATTTAAATAATACGACGTCGAAACATTCAAAATTGTATAATTACTCATTTTTGATAAAGGAATCCAAGGCGGCATAACTGCTTTTAATCTGTGCCTCGTATTTTTCCTCATCGTTTCTGCATACTATTTTGTCCAACCTGAAATCATTCCATATTAGCTTCATAGTTTTCTCATAACTGAAAGTCAAAGACGAACCCGAAACTTACATTTCAAAATAGATTTGCACAATTTTTTGTTTTACTTCATCAGATATATATTCCCAGCTCCCCAAAGAATTAAAATGGTTCGGTATATAATTATGTGTACTTGCTAGAAGCATTCTATGGGATAAGAAAGTGTTATATGGTTTTATGAATTAGTTAAAATTCTTTTTAACGTTTTGCTCAAACTTACTGGCCTTCATAAAGCCTGATATCGTTTTCAGTGCTGTAAATTGGAAATAGAAAAATTTTCATGAAATCCCAAATGATGAATTTCAATTACAATATTTAATATTCTTACATAATTCGTTCGGCTTTTAATGATTGTACCCATATGACAGCCTAAATAAATTTATTTTACAAAAAAATTGATGGAAATTCTCAAATATTCTCCTGAAAAAAGAAAAAAAAAACTATTTAAAGCGAAACTTACAAACAACAGACAAAAAATGATCAACTTTCGAGAATTTGACATTTTGCAACAATTTTTCGCTTATTATTTTAGTACTCAAAATTTGAATGATTCCAAATGAAAATGAAGGCGACCTTTTATAGCTGTAAATTGGTACGTCATTAAAATACCATTACAAGTCTTTATCCCATTCCCATGGGATTATTCAAGAATTCATTTTTTTTTTTCGAAAACATGGAACACGAAAAACAAATTCGAGTAGATGACAAAACAAACACAGAATAATAGACCGTGCCACAAATAGATGTAAACACACGTTTAAGGTGGAAAATATTATTTTTTTCTCATCTCGATCAAAATGAGATGACAACAACTATGAGAAACAGGCGCCATGCTTCCAACATTGAAAAACATTCCATATGGCTTGGGTTGAAAAATTAATAATTTTGTGCGAAATATTTGCATTTGGAATTGAATTTTCAATTTATTTACATAATGATCGAAACAGAGAGACACGAAATTATCGAAAACAACGATGTTCCATCTCTAAACGTGGATCGAGATGAATAAATTGAGTTGAAAACGGATGCAAAATATCGTAGAACACACGAATGAAAATTTTCCATGAATAAATATTCGAGTATGGATGCGATTGAGAATATTGATGAAACACCACCAATCTCAAATGAGTGCATCAGATTCGTACCACATTTTGGCTTTTCCCGGATGTATGCCAAATTCGTTTGCTGTTTAGTCAAATATTGTTTACCAAGCTGTGAACAATAATGATTATTCATGGAAACGTTATTCAAACGGTATCGATGCAGATATGCAGATTTGCTGATTCAGCTGTTTAGCTGCGTTGACATAACAAATTTCTTCTTCTCGAAAGAATTTCAACGGACAATAAACAATAAGTAATTCATCTCTAAACTCTTTTTGGACCTGAACCACAATAAGGCTAGTCATTGCTTCGAAATTTTCGTTTTAATTATTGGAAAATGTGAATTGAGAATAGAGAATTTTTAAAAAGAAATCCGGGTGGAATCCGTGTCTTTCGTTCGAAGGCCGTAATCGAAGCATGAGATCCTAACTATTCCGGATCTATCCGAAAGAGTTGACAACCTTACCCTAAACCCAAAAAAAATTTTTTTTATTTTTTACATTATTTTTTTAAACATATTTTTCAATTTTTCAATTTTTTCCAATTTTTTTTCTTCAGAATATTTGGCAATCATACGTCCGATAACGGTACACATCAAGCGTTCTCACCGTGTTTAAATTGGCAGTGTATTTGTCCTAAATGAAGATGAATAATTTCATTTGATTTCAAGATAAATGTAAAAGCCTAACATAATGTAATTTCGACTCTACTAAACTATAGATGGCACCCTATATGGAGGCGCACACGAGCCAAACCGCCGATTTTTGAATTCAAATTAAGCAGTCCATAAATGAAGTAAAAGTTATGATTACAGAGCATCGATAAAACTCAAACCAATTGGAAACATTCAAAATATTAACGTATGATTCGTTTTACCTGGAGACGTCAGTCAAAACAGGAGTTTCGATTTTACTTTTTTATTTACCTTGACTCTTAGTTCAAAATTTGTCTCCACATTGCACAATTTATCTTCAATTTTGTATTACGAGAATTAGTTTGACGGTGGCACTCGAATGGACCTTTATTCTTAACAGTGGCTTTAAGTAAATACTTTCACGTTTCCAATATGAGTTGAAACTTATATTTGTCAAAATTTCGAAAGACATTTTTCCCTTCAAACGGATTATGTGTGTGGAGTTGATCGACTTGTTTTAAGCTTTTGATTCAACCAAGCGATAGATTTAATTGCTTCTGTATTTAATTGCTTTTTGTTTTGTTTTTTTTTATTATTGTTCAAAATAAAATTCTCTGTCAATTATGATGCAAAACTTGCAATATTGTTTCTTTTTCTTCTTCCTTTTCAACACATTTCAAATTAAAACAAAGTTTGCATTACCGATTTAGACTAAAAATTGTCGGCATTGTAGATTTTATAGCTATCAACAGAAAACGCGGGAAGCTTTTTACAAAGTATGCACAGTTGCGTACTGACACAAGTGCTGAGCAAATTTCAAATATTGGTTTAGCATTTGCACGGCTGCACACAAATTAAGAAAAATTGCCTAGAACTGACATCATTAAATTTGAAATGCGAGTCGATCAAAGTTAGTGCAAAACTTTACAGAAAATAAATTTTAATTTGTTTAAATTTAATTCAGCTCAAGTTTCAGTTGATCTAGCGTTCAGCATGGAGCAAGTAGTGACATCTATGGCTAAAATGACCGAAAAATCAATTGCTTTCTTTTTTTCAATTTACAGAGAAACATTTATCAAAAACGTCAACTGAATTCAATTCATTGGAACAATTATTGAAGTTCATTCTCTTTAGAAAATCATTTTTGATGTATATATCTTTCTTGGAATCGATAGACGATTTCAAATATTCCACGTGGTGCATTGAAACGTATGCATAAAAGTTCTAGTGCCATCACTTTTTCGCCCGCACAACAATAATAATAATTGTGTCAATAAATAGTTTACTGTACAGCAGTGACTGTTGAGACACGTAAGAATTTGGTGAATGCCATTTATGACAGTTCAGATATAATTGCACAACACATTTTTCCCATTCTTTTTTGTAATTGTCATTCAAATATACAAACACAGTCATACAAACACAGTTTTATGTGAGAGTTTGCGTTTGTTTTTCACCGAAAAGCATTGAACAAACGATACCATCAAACTAGTGGTGGAAAAGGCAAATTACCTTAAAGAATTTTTCAACCGAATTCGAAATCGTGAACAATAATACGCAACGTGTGAATTGGATACGGTGATTTTTGATTGAAAATCGTAAGCAAATTTTTAAAATTAATTTTTTATTTCTGTTGTTCTTTTCTTTTTTTTTTTGTAATTTGTCAATCGATTTTACTCTCGGAAAATTGACATTTTGGTTGGTTGAGCATAAGAAATTATCTTCACATATCAACGATATTGAGAACGAATCATTTTGTGTCTCCCGAATAGCCAATTCGAACCGAATTTAAATTCATTCTGTTATGTAACACGCGATATATTCAGATAAATCGTTCTACTTACGGATTACCAACGAACAATTTCCAATTGGTTTTGAAATAGACTGCTGAAACAATAAATGTGCATCCAAAATGTGTTTGAAGAAAAAAAAAATCCTCTTTCTGCATTGCATTCGAATAGTTTTTGATGAATCAATCGACAACAATTAATAAGATAATAATTTGCAAGCATGTGAATTTTTCAATCATGATCAGTGTTCGCCTTTCCGATTCTACGAATTCGATTTTCAGTCGATTTTGTTTTGGAATGTTTCAATGTGATTGTATTATATTTTTTTTTTCGTAAATTCGGTGTGATTGTGTTCGAATGTCTTTTTCGTCATTAAGTTTATTTATATTGTTTGCAATTTCAATTTGCACTAAAAGTGGTGAAATCAAGTGAAACACGAATAACGAATGAAATGTTCGAAATAACGTTACTCATTTCACTGTTCGACTTTCGGTCGACTTCATGTTTTTTATTTTTCTTCGAATATCACATCATGTGTCGCATGACGGTGGCTGGAGAATAAATTTCTCAATCTACCAACACATTAATTAAATATGTGAATGTCACGCACTGTTAAGGACGATACCGTCATTCGGATATGCCCATTCTATTATATTTAATTCATTCATGGCAAATGAATATAGAGAAGGGGGCACTGCATTCAGTGGAATACGTAATCGCAGCAGCCCAGCACCGGCCCTACTTTTGAGGGAATACGAAATATTTTTTCCAATGATTTTAAATGTGTATATGCGCGCAAGCGCGTATAACTATACGCCGCATACATGCATAAAACGATGAATGAATCATTCAATTGAATGTCATGACGCAAGATAAACCGAATCATATGATTAAAGTCAAATTCTGTACTAGTCGATTTTTTTTTGTTTTTTTCTTCATTTCGGCAGTTTATTTTTCAATTTATTGCATGTATACATTGACATAGTGTTATCATTCCATTAAATTGAATATTAAATTGAACCGGTCACAACTGGAGTGGTAGACAGCTGATTCATTCATTATTATACACAATGAATTATTTTACTATTTTATTCTTAACCAATGAACATTGATAACATTTTTGTTTTGATTTTATTTTCTTTTTTTTTTTCTTTCAATTTATGATTAATTCAGATTCGAAATACAGAAAAAAATATGCATCGTGCTCATTCAGCTTATTCCGTATGCTTATCACCGGCTAGACAGCCCAAATTGACTCAATGGCTGGCCAAAAGAACATCGGACAAAACCCAGGTAATTCCATTGCACAAAACATTCACATGAAATTTTTCTGTAATTTTTTTTTATTTTTGATTTCTTTTTGTCTCGTTCGATGTTATTTCAGTTTATGAAGGATTTTTTTGCAGCTACTTCGGTCCGAAATTATTCAATTGCCGCTGACAAGCCATCATTGGATGGTACTAGTTCGAGTTATGTTGAAGAAATGTACAATTCATGGTTAAGAGATCCAACATCGGTGCATACGGTAGGTTAAATGTTTAACAATGAAAATATATATTGGCGAATTTTATTTCGATATAAATTCGATTGATTTGTAGTCATGGGATGCATATTTCCGAAATAATACATATTGTGCACCACCATCATTGGCCCCAATGCAACGGAATCAAATTCCATTGTCACAAATAGCACCATTCATGGGTGGCGCTGGATTTGCAGGTGTTGAACCCGATGAAAAAATTATTGACGATCATTTGGCTGTGCAAGCAATCATTAGAAGCTATCAGGTGAACAAATTCGTATTCAATTTTTGCCTCCTAAATAGGAATTTCATTTCACAATTTTTTTTCTTACATTATTTTTATAATTGAAGCAATAATAGATTGTATCGATAGATTTATGGCGATCAAAGCATTTTAATTTCCAGTTTTCGATTTTCATTCATATTTTCTGCGACAGGCTATTGAATATGCAGAAATCTTTGGATTTTTGACAAATGATTGATAACTAATTAATGTTAGTTTTTCCCTTTTTTATTTTTGAAGAGAATCGAAGTGACACCATCCTAATATGCCAAATCACATTTTTAATGCGCGATATTATATCGAAATCGCAATCGCAATCGCAATCGCAAATAGGCAATAGTCTCAAGAGCTAATGTATGCTCTCAATTTCATTTGTTGTCGTCCACGCATAGTTATTTGATATTGTGTTATTATCAACAATTAAGTAGATTTCATTCATCGCTTTTTTCATTTGTTTAGAACTCGGTACGGTAAATAATAAACAAGTGGTCGTCGTTCGACAAACGTCGAAATGCATTTTAAATATTTTCAATCACTTATTAATTTTTATATTATTTAAATTTTTTTTATTGCATTCATTGTAAAAGTCGGTCGTGAAATTGTGAAATGTGGCATTGTATAAGAAATATATTCATACGGCATCATTGAAACAGCTGATCATCATTTTCAATGTGTCAATTCATCGCACGTGATATAGTTTGTTTTTCTTATCACGTTTCGCTTGTTTTTGCTCTGCTTGAAAATTGTCAGTCATTTCGATAGGAGCAAAAAACAAAAGAGGAAAAAAATAAACAGAATGAATAGTTGAGCCGATCAGTGTTATACGCAATTAGGCATATTCATAGGGGTTTTTGTGGGATTCGTTAAATGAGATTCAAACATTATTTTCATTTCGATTGTTAGCATGCGACTGGTTATGTATTATTTCATTTAAACCTAAATCGTCCAATTGAATGCACCTTATTCGGTGATTTTCATTCCATTTCTTTCAAATGTCCCCATACAAATCGAATATTTTTTGATTCATTTATCCTGTCTGTCCACATTTTTTCATAAATTTTCAATTGATTTAATCAGTATTGAAAGCTTTTTAGCAAAAAGTATGTTAATAAATTCCCAATTTCCGAACTTTGACGCATTGACTGTACGAACCTGTAACATGTATCGTTATATTAATTTTCGTCCTCAAAACCATGTTTCACACACACACACACACACACACACACACACACACACACACATGCACACACATACGCAAACACAAAAATTTAATTCACTGAACTACACATTATAGTCACGCGGTCATTTGGTTGCTGATTTGGATCCGTTGGGCATTACAACCAGTGCACCAAAAGAAATCGGCGGCACAAAGAGACGAGCCAATGAAAATGTTACACGAAAATATTTTAATTTTGGTAAAGAAACAATTTATCATTTACACAGAACAAAACACTGTTTTCTTTTCTTCTTATTTTTTTTTACGCCCCTCCCCCCACCCCCTCTAATTTGGTTGCGCACGCTGAACAATAATATTGAATTAATCTGATCATTTCGATTGGTGTGGAAATGTTTCAGACATATTTTAATTATTTTATTATAATTATTATTATTGAAATTCGGAGACTAGCGTCTTTCGACCATTCCTCAATCCAACAGACGAACAAAATTTTCAAAGACGAAAAATCGTTGGCTAACAATTCGTAAATGTATTCCTAGAATAGCATTGTTTTTATCTACTAATTACAGTTGCATAAATAGATTTATAATTGCATTAAATGTAGTTGATTTATATTTGCACAAATTATCTATCGACACCGCACACCTGCATAATG
Source organism: Mayetiola destructor (assembly GCA_000149185.1). Classification (NCBI taxonomy): domain Eukaryota; kingdom Metazoa; phylum Arthropoda; class Insecta; order Diptera; family Cecidomyiidae; genus Mayetiola; species Mayetiola destructor. The sequence goes on along the minus strand of GL501537.1, from coordinate 2,343,289 downwards.
CATAGCGCATAACGTTATAACCCTCATACGAATCATTTATTACAAAATCGCCTAATTGTTGTGAACGCTTTCCTTCTCAATCAGCATCATAAGCATCATCAATTCATCAATTTCAATTTCAACTTCGTTTATATAACTATACAATACATTTCCTAGATTGTCATGAAATTGAACAAAAATCGAAAGCAAAAAAAAAAATTAATAAAAATATCGAAAATTTGCGCCTAATTTCATTTGATAATAATAATTATCCATTCTGTCTGACATGCATATTTAGCGTTGGTAGCTCCATATCGAATATCTGTTTAAATAGGGAATATTCCAATGTGCATTTAAATTTTGTTTTGTTTATGTTTTGCGTTTATTCGTTTTTTATACTGTCAAATCAATGGATATTAAATGGATAAGATCGACCATGCAGGGTTTTTATCGTTTAGGATAGCGATTTAAATTGAATTTTCATAATTTATTTACAAACCAAAAATTGTGAATTGTGCCCAAAGCATTTAATTCAAATTTTATGATTTAATTCTTTTCTTTCTTCTTTTTTCTCTCTCTCCAATTAATCGAACATCAACCATATACTTGATATACAAAAATAAAAAAAAAAAAAAATTCTCCGAAAAAAACAATGAAAATATTGGGCTCTCGCATCGAATGAATTTTTCTGATTGAAATGTCAAATGTCAAATTGAAACTCATTTCATATTTGGATACAATTCGCCTGTATGTGGTTTAATTGTAATTTGCATTATCTATAATGCTTATTATGAATACAGATTCGGGGTCATCATATAGCCGACCTTGATCCACTCGGTATTAATTCGAATAAATTTGAAGAACCAATTAAATTTATTCATGCAAATTATGATTTCGGTAAGTAATCAATAGAAACATCCAACCCATGATCCAAAATGAAAACCACAAAAAAAAACGAGAAAAGAAAGAAATAAATGAATTTTTCGTGTTTGTTTGGTGTGCCAAAGATGTAATGCCTGTTTATGTCTCAAAACGAGAAAAAAAAAGAAAAATAAATAAATTTAAAATATGTTTCTTTTTACGTTTAATTGGTAAATGTTTATTATGTTCATATTCAATATGGAGCCAAATGTCAAAAGGAGATGAGCCCAATGTTATGTGACTCATATCAAATATTCAGTAGAATTTTTCAAAGTTCTGTGTGATTTTCATTTTATTGCGAATGTTGTTCGATTTGTTTTGTCTCATGGATATTTATTTTGTTATTTCGAGCACAACGTTCAATGGATGACATTGCTTTTATTATGTATGATACAATTGAAATTTTGCGCATTCAAATTATTGCTTAACATTTTGCAACGACTGTATCAGCGTTGGGAATTCCAATTTAAACGCACAAATTCACCTTTTTCTAGAATTTTATCATTTCTTTTTGTTCAAAATTTTGTGTTTTATCAACTTTGAAATGGAACTACAGTAATAGGTTTTGCTTTCATTTTCAAATGTTTGTTTGGTGACTGGTTTTTGTTCTTTATTTCTTGAAAATCCATCGGACAAACGTTTTCATTTAATTTTAGTTTTAAGATGTGGTTCAAAAAATAATGCTTAATATCAATTAAAATGAGACACAACTCATTTAGTTATTTCTGAATTTTAATTTACTTTATCAATTATATGCTACACCATAAAACGATTATCCCTTCAGGGGTGTATCAATTTGTTGATAGTTGAAAATATTATTCAAAATTTGATTAAGTCGCACAATTTGTAAATAACCGAAACGAAAAGTAACAGTTAATAAGAAATTAATAACATTTTTGAAAGACGTCCCGTGGCTGGACACCAAAGACTCCGAATTTCAAATATTTATCATAGATATTTTCATTTTTTCGTTTTCATTTGGTTTTTTTTTTGTATCTGAAAAATTCATTTTGAGCTGAATTCAGCATAATTAACTTCATTATGTGTTGCACATCAATTGACCAAACCAAACGGGTCTTGACGGAGAGAAAATTGCGACTAAACCGAAAAAAAATGGAGAGGCAGTTCACCATTTCGTTTCGTTTCTCTATTCTGATTCTGCGACATGTACGAATATGTCTTGTTTTTCGTGATGAAGATACAGAATGATGAATGGCTCCATCATTTTTTCGTTCATTCTGGATTTTCTGTCGATTTTTCGTCGACTTTTCTCGAACGTCAGGACCCATGCAATGCACTGAATGACGCCGTTATGAATCTTGACCACAATTTCATCCATTCAAACTCATTTAAACTTTAACTGTTTCCGATTCGGATTGGCTATAGACGAAAAGGATATGGAACGTGTATTCAAATTACCTAGCACCACATTTATTGGAGGACAGGACAAAGCCTTACCATTACGGTAATTATTATTGAAACTTGCTCATTTCGAAAATGAATTTGCTCATTCCGAGAATAAAAATCGATTGTTTTTTCTGTTTGTTTTTCATGGGGGGTTTTTTTTTTTCTTCTCTCCAGTGAAATTTTGGATCGTTTGGAAAAAGTCTATTGTAGCAAAATTGGCGTTGAATTCATGTTTATCAATTCATTGGAACAATGCAATTGGATTCGAAAAAAGTTCGAAAGTCCCGGCGTCATGAGCTATACGGCCGAAGAGAAACGTTTGATTTTGGCTCGTTTGACACGTGCCACTGGTTTTGAGGCGTTTTTGGCCAAAAAATTCCAATCGGAAAAGCGTTTTGGTCTTGAAGGTGGTGAAATGATGATTCCGGCCATGAAAGAATTAATTGATGTATCAACGAAATTGGGCGTTGAATCGATTATCATGGGAATGCCACATCGTGGTCGTTTGAATACATTGGCAAATGTATGTCGTAAGCCATTGCATCATATATTTACACAATTTGCTGGTTTAGAAGCGGCCGATGATGGTTCGGGTGATGTTAAATATCATTTGGGCACATACATTGAACGATTGAATCGTGTTACAAATAAAAATGTTCGTTTGGCCATTGTGGCCAATCCATCACATTTGGAAGCATGTGATCCAGTGGTTCAAGGTAAAACAAGAGCCGAACAATTTTATCGTGGTGACGGTGAGGGTAAACGTGTTATGTCAATATTGATACACGGTGATGCTGCATTCTGTGGCCAAGGTGTTGTATTCGAAACGATGCATTTGTCTGAATTGCCCGATTACACAACACATGGAACCATTCATTTGGTTGTTAACAATCAAATTGGTTTTACGACCGATCCACGTTTTTCACGTTCATCGCCATACTGTACGGATGTTGCACGTGTTGTAAACGCACCAATTTTCCATGTTAACGCTGATGATCCAGAGGCTGTTATGCATGTATGCAATGTTGCTGCTGAATGGCGTGCAACGTTTCACAAAGATGTTGTCATTGATTTGGTCAGCTATCGACGAAATGGTCACAATGAAATCGATGAACCGATGTTCACACAACCGCTTATGTACCAAAAAATTCGACAACATAAGACAAGTAATTGACACTCATAATATTTATAATCTAATAAAATCAAGTTTGATTAAAGAATTGATCATTAATCGTTTGGAACATCTGAATTTTCAGCATTGGAAATTTATTCGGAAAAATTGATTAAAGAAGGCATCGTTACACCGGAAGATGTCAAATCGGTTCGCGATAAATATGAAAAAATTTGCGAAGAAGCATTTGAACTGGCCAAAAAAGAAACCCACATCAAGGTGTGACAATTTCATTGATAAAAATTAAAATTAAAATTTGAATTTGATTTTGACTTTTCTTCCATTTTAGTACAAAGATTGGCTCGATTCACCATGGTCTGGTTTCTTTGAAGGTAAAGATCCATTGAAAGTTGCACCAACCGGTGTTAAAGAGGAAACATTGGTTCACATTGGAAACCGATTCTCGTCACCGCCACCAAATGCAGCTGAATTCACTATTCATCGGGGTCTGTTGCGTATTTTGGCCGCACGAAAGGAAATGGTCGATCATCGAATTGTTGATTGGGCTATGGGCGAAGCAATGGCATTCGGTTCATTGTTAAAAGAAGGCATTCATGTACGTTTGTCTGGTCAAGATGTTGAACGTGGTACATTTTCACATCGTCATCATGTTCTTCATCATCAAAATGTTGACAAAGCTACGTATCGACCATTGTGCCATTTGTATCCTGATCAAGCACCATACAGTGTTAACAATAGTTCATTGTCTGAATACGCTGTGCTTGGTTTTGAATTGGGTTATTCAATGACCAATCCAAATGCGCTTGTCATATGGGAAGCACAATTTGGTGATTTCAATAACACAGCTCAATGTATTATCGATCAGTTTGTATCAAGTGGCCAGGCCAAATGGGTGCGTCAATCCGGTTTGGTTATGCTTTTGCCACATGGTATGGAAGGTATGGGACCCGAACATTCATCGGCCCGTTTGGAACGTTTCTTACAAATGTCCAGCGATGATTCAGACTATTTTCCACCAGAATCTGATGAATTCGCTATTCGTCAATTGCACGACATCAATTGGATCATTGCCAATTGTTCGACACCAGCCAATTATTATCATATTTTGCGTCGTCAAATTGCATTACCGTTCCGTAAACCATTGATTTTGATGACACCAAAATCATTGCTCCGTCATCCAGAAGCCAAAAGTGAATTCAGTAAAATGACCGAAGGCACGGAATTTTTACGTGTCATTCCCGAAGAAGGTGTTAGCGCTCAGTCACCGCAAAGTGTTAAAAAATTGATTTTTTGTTCAGGTCGCGTTTATTATGATTTGACAAAGGCCCGTAAAGATCGTGGCCTTGAATCAGATGTTGCAATTTCAAGAATCGAACAGGTAATTTCAATTTTAGAGTTTTTAGTATTTATTTCACATGCATCACAAATCATAAATCAATCAATCAATCAATCAACTACTATGGTATGAATTTGTTATTCCAGATCTCACCGTTCCCACATGATTTGGTGAAAAAAGAATGTGCTAAATATCCAAATGCTGAACTTGTTTGGGCCCAAGAAGAGCATAAGAATCAAGGTGCATGGAGCTACATTCAGCCACGCTTCTTGACCGCATTGAATGGCTCACGTGACATCTGGTAAATAAAAATTCAAATAAAAAAAACCCATTATTGATCGAACACATCGCAATCACTTTTACCTATATTTTTTAATTTTTTTGTTATAGTTACGTTGGTCGTTGTACAGCTGCATCAACTGCCACCGGATCGAAAGCCCAACACAACAAGGAATTGGCACAGCTTCTGGGGGCCGCTTTCAGTCTTTAATAATTTAAAATTGATATCGCATACCAAAATAAGAGACATTTTTCAATTGAAATAAACTCTCTATCAAAAAGGTCAGGAATTAGTCACAGAAGTGTTGTCATAATAGTTGGACATTTTGGAATTTTGCTGTTTGCAAGCTGCAAGGCAGAAATGCTCTCAAATAGAAATTTAAACAAAAATAAATCTAAATAATTTCCGAACAAGGATTGAAAATTACCAACCAAACTAAAATGAATGTTATTCGAACATTTTTGAACAAAAAAAAAGGAAGAAAAACAATTCAATAGTGGATTTAATCCTTTCATTCCTCAGTTCGATGACAAAAACAAATAATAATGAATATTTCTTGCAATCTGTAGCTTTTTTGCACCATCTTTAATTGGACGAACATTTTGATTTCTCAAACACACACACACACATACATACACAAACATTGATTAATAAGGTAAAAAAATTTAAAAAAAAATGATAAAATTAACGGAAATGAATAGGAAAAAATAGGAAAAATATTAAATGAAATATTTAAACAGGAACCGAGAATCAATAACAAAAACAGAGCAAACGTTGTTGGCTATTAAAATTATATGTTCTTCTTCATCTAGTTAGCAATATCTGTTCATTTTTTAATGGTTAGGCGTGTATTGATTAAATGAAGATGAAAAAAAACTATTAAATTATTGTGTAAATAAAAACTTATATTGTTTCACTATTCGATCCCCAGTCAAAGTCATCCAAATTTTATAAATACTTACAGGTTTGATTATGAGAGTAAAGAAAATAATAATAATAAATGTAGATCGGATAGATTTCGGGTGAACATTTTGGAAATTTTATTTTAACTTAAAAATTGAGAGATCATGGAAAGAAATCTTTTGCCAGGCACACAAATGAAAATCAATTCATTACAAAATTTGTTTATTTTCTTCTGGAATGCAGAGAGACACATTCTTCTTCTCTTTCTCTCCCTCCCTTTCTCTCTCTCTCTCTCGACTTCTATCTATTTATTTTCATTCATGTTTAAATTTTTCGTGGTAATATTTTCCAATTCAATTCTGGTGACTATTGTCTTCTTGTTTAGCTTCTAATTTTTATCATTTATTTCATTCATCTTTGGTATCGACACGATTCTTTAAAAGCGATGTTAATGCTATAAGTATTTTATCACTGGTACTCCGTTCAAATTCAAGACGTTCTCGTTCAACTTCTAAACGCTGTTGTGACACCTCCAATTGTCGAGTTTGTAACTGAACCAATTGATTGAGTAACGTACGAAAGCCAGGCGATGCCTTTTGTTTGAAAAATGTTGTACGTTTAACACCGGGCTCATTGTTTGTTGATGAGCTTGACGAACATAAATATTTGTTTGATGATAATAATGTTTGGGATTTGACAGCCTGTGCATTTGCAGCAGTTGTCGATCGGGTTTGGTAAGTGCTTTGAATCGAGCTATTTGTTACAATTGTAGCTGGTTTCGGTTGGATACTGACTAATGATCTTGATGCAATCGATGTTGAAATGATTGGCTTAGCGGCCACCGAACATCCCGAACTAACTGATGATGATGATTGATTTGGTTTTTGTAATGTATTGACGAGTAACACTTTCATTGGCATGCCATTGCTTGAAGTGGTTTGTAGTACAGTTGAACCATTTGCTGTGGTTTGCTTACAGATAAATTGTTGTGGCTTAAAGCTAAATGAAGTTTTTCCAGCTTGTGATGTGACCGTTTGTTTCATTAGATAGTTTGTTGGTACAAGAGATATTTTATTACCGCTAATGGTTGTTGAATTGTTTCCATTGGTTGGGGCGGCTGTTGATGGTGTTGATGTAGACGTTGATAGAGTTATTGTAGCCGTTGAATTGATTTTCGGGCTAGTCGGTGGTAATGGTTCCGAGTCTGGTGTTGGAGAGGATGGCGGCGATGTTTTAATATCAAGTGGCGGTGTTGATTTGCCCGATCCACTGCTATTCGGTGCTCCTTTTAATGCAGAATTACTTGCTAACTGCAAATATGCTGATAGTTTGGGGAAAATATCATTGACATCATCAATTTCGTTGCTGGATAAATGGATGAAGAAAAAACAGGAGAGGAGAGAAAGAGAGAGAGAGAGAGACGAATCCGTTTTAATAGACAATTTAAATAGTAATTTTTTTTTAAATAAATAAAACTCACTCCATTCGATCGTTTTCATCATCACAACCGATCTCCTCCATATCATCGATGTCAATGGGCTCTTCTTTTGGCTGCTGAGCAAATTACAACAATAAATATAATGAATAAAAAAAATTGAAGATATTCGACTTACAAAACAGCCAGCATCAATTGATCCATCATCTAATTCACTGTCATCCATTTCTTCTTCTACTTCAAGTAAATCTTCGGGTCGCAAATCTTTCGTTTCTGCGTCTTCAATCGCTTTTTGCGCATTCACCAAATGTGGCTGTTGTATACGATTGCCGAATACTGGTCGTGTCAAAATCTCATCCCTACACGAATTCAAATATATGGATATAAATATAAAAAAAAAAAGAAATTTTAATAAATTGTTTTCATTTTAAATTGAAGTTTCACACAAATTCTTCTTAAGAAATAAAAAAAAATAAACAAACAAACAAACAATCGCATTTTGAATCAAATCCAATCCATACGTACATTGCAGTATAATGTCGCCAAGTGGGCTCAGTTGTAATTCCCATTTCAATATCTTTTTTGATGCGATTATAAAAACATTTTAAATTTTTGATGCGCGTATTGATCTCTTCGGGTGACCGATGGTAGCCATGTTCACGCATTGTTTCGGCTAATTTCGCAATAACCGGATGCTTTTTGTGTGTCGTAATCAATGTTTTCTGCACTTTTGGATCGCCCCATAGTGATATTAATAATTTTGTTTCTTCCGTTTCAAAATTTGGATTACGAGCATGGGGCTTTTTCATGCCGCCACCAATTAAAACTTTATTATTTGAAATCCACATTTCGCACTTTCGTTGACCAACTTTATTTCTCATACTTTATCGAAAAAAAAAACCGAAAAAAAAGAATTTTTCAATTTATTTGTTGTATCATATGTCAGTGATTTTACTGCACAGATAATGGATAACATAATGCTAAAGGCGGGCAATGCCATTCGCGTGCTAAAACACACTGCATGCGAATAAATAAAATAATAATAATAATAATAATAATAACAATAATAAAAAAGGATGATGATGAAATGAAAAATGACAAATAGTTAAAAAAAAAAAAAATAACGAATTACACTACATTTGATATTTATCACAATTCATTTACAAAGACATACGAAGCACATTTATTTTTGTCCGTTTCTGTGATTTTAGAGGAAAATGATGCGCCTTATTGTATTGACAGTTTTTGTAATGTGTTCGTACCACGCGGAGACGCAAATACATATGCAATCATGAAATGTTTATTAACAAAAAAAACAACTTACACACATTAACGACGAGAACACACTGTGTCTAAGTCGGCCTTTACAATGTATGTATTATAAATTATACGGAACGTTTTACGTTCAAATGATTCATTTAAAATGGTACAATATGCGGCCAAATGTTATAGATAACTTGGGTCAGTTATATATGTATGCTTTGCACATACGCACAACGGTAAATATTGTGTGACAGTAGATGATATATATTCGCAGAACAATAATAAGACGAAATTAATTTAAACGTATACGCATCCGAAACTACGAGTCTGAGCAAAAGAAGAAAAATAAACCACACACACACACACACACACACAAACACAAACACACACACACAGACACACACAAACTCCTTTGATCAATGACTTTGACGACTTATTATGTTCCACAAAATAGCCGATATTCAATTAAAAACACTTGTATTTTTTGAACACTTTTGATCGTCCATTGAAATCGTATGGCGGCGTTCCAATTAAAATTACAATTTACAAATCTTGTATCGTATCGATCACTTTAATTTCGATATTGTTTTCGATCGACAAGCCAATCGAGTTGATTTCACTTTAATAAATATTATTTTTTACAAGTAATTTTGATTGTATCGATTTAATAGTGAGAAAAATTCGGGGGAAAAAAAAATAAACAAACAAGAATATGTATTTAAATGCAAAATGAAAATTGGATTTGATTCAATTCAATTTTTTTTTAAATCGACACACAGAATAGATAGAAATGCGTACCGTTGTCCTTGATTGTGCGCGTCGAATGCAGCAAAAATATGAAAACTGCTTAAATTAAATCCACTAAACCCTATGGTTTCGGTTAAGTATTTCTTCTTTCTTTGCCAGTTTGATTCTATCGTGTGACCGTTTGCGCGTATTGCGCATGTGTGTACGATATGTTATTGTATAGGTCGTTGTATAGCATAATAATGTATAAAATATTCAAACTTTGTGGCCTTCTTTTATCCGAAGCCTGCGCACATCCGATATTTCACCACCGGGTTCACTCAATACGTGGCTCATGTGCTCTGTATAGAAAGAAAAAAAAAAAGAAGAAAATAATAATAACACACACAAACAGCAATCGAGAAGGGAAATGTTCTTGCGCATTTTTCATTTGTTTATCGGTGCACTATGTTTGGACATTGTATCATGTTGCGCTTATTATATTTCAATCTGATTTTGAGAAAAAGAGACATTTTTCATTGGAACTGTTTTTTTTTGTTTCACTTGCACTTTTTGATTTGATATGTCTAAAATATTGAACACTTGGTTCAATATATGCCATTGGACAGTGTGTATGATTGAACTGTGCGCTAAAGCTTGTAACGGCGCATGCTTGATGCATTCCCTGAATGAAGGGAGCAAAATAAATAATAAAAAAAAAAACAGCAACATTTAAATATTGTTTCAATGCTGCTTCAAACCCTTACTATACATTCGACTGGCTTTGGTGATTTAAATTTGTAGTCACCCTCTGCCATTTCCATCGGTTAGATTCGTTAAGCTGAATGCGTTGAATACCGTTTCCATTCAAAGCAGTGAAATCAATTGAATGTATTTCGTTTATTTCAATCCATTTTTTTTTTTATTTCCGTTGCACTGCTGAACATGAAAATTGAATGGTTGATTTTGTGTGTTTGTGTGCAGCCGTTTGATTGCATTATTGTATGAGGGTGCACACTGCACACACTATTTTAATCGAAGTTTCACTGTACTAATTTATTTATACCATACGAGTATCGAGTATTATGAATGCTTTGCGCACAACTATCGACTCATATCAATGATGTAACATTGAAGAAATGCCCAATTTGTTCTTAGAAATGATGAATTGGTGTTTTTTTTCTTTTCATTTTTATTTTATTTTTTTTTTTTATTTTTTTTCTCTTTTAATTCGTTATTATTGTTGTGGTTTAGTTCCGTTTGGCTCTCCATTTGTTAAATTTTGGATTTACTCAAAGTCATCGCACATTCTCAGTAATAGCTCTCGGCGTTTGTTTGCTCTTTTTTTTTTCTTTCGTGGAGCTGAATATATTTGGCTGCGCATTATTATTCGATATATGATTGGAATGAATGAGATGAAACCATTGAAATGAAATGACTTATATTCAAAGTATAGACTAGTTAATTACCAACCGAATGATTTAGCCATTTTCGACACTTAGAGCTCAGCTTGGAACCTTGAATTTAATGTTGAGCGTAATATTAAATACTTACAAATCCAACAGAATTCCGCAGCATTTTTTTTTTTCATTTATTTCGTTCTTATTATTATTATTATTATTATTTTTTTTTTTTTGACGAAAAGATAAGATTATGAACTAAGTCATTGAATGAAAGGAAAATTTAATATTTTCACAATGATTAAACGTGTACGCTGTGTGCACAAGCGTAATAATGAATAATATTCGAAAAAGATAGAATGAAAGACGTTGGAATGTACTTGTATATTGGTTAATATAATCGTTACACCGATGACACCAATGATTATATGACTCTAAGTCTCAAATATATATTTCACACATTTTAAGGTGATTTCGTCAAATGAAAATGCATAAATGCTCGAACTCGTTTGGTTTTATTGGGCTTAGTTGGACATCGTAGGCACGGTCTACTGCAAAGTTCATGAAAAATAGAAAATATGGTGAAAGTCATTATTCGTAAGAGTCAATCGAATTACAATGTTCCCTTCGGTGTAATGTGTAGACCTTTCAATATAAATTTAGCGATAATAATAAATAAATTAAAGAAGCCATTTTGTCTAAATTGTCATTGATTTTTTGTCTATAAATTCATTTTCATATTAATTATTCCGATTAAAGTGTTGACATTCCATTTCGGGAAAAAATACAGCACAATTTCGGTATAAAAAGGTACCGTGAACAGCGTTAATGGATCGCGTAATGAATTACTTTTTTCTCATGAATTATTCAAAAGTAAACAGATTTGGCTGTGAACGAAAAGACGTATTGGTGCAGACATAAAAATATGAAAAACGATACGGAACATAAGATCAACGAATTCCCAAATCGAAATTTCTTCAATATTGTGAATCAATTCCCATTTTCCATAAATGATTTGAAATTTAAAAAGTATATGCTCCGTTAATACTCAAATGTAGTAATAAATCATTGAGTGTTTTGCATGTGTGTCGCGGCATTCTATTCGAAACTTTATTTTGTATTTGTCGCTAATTTTAATCGTTGTTTGCTTTATTTCTTTTCTTTCATTCCGCCCGTCTTTCACTTCAAACACAGTTTTGTTTTTTTTTTCGCTTGTTTTTTTTGTATATGTGACTTCGATTGCTCAAAATCGAACGTTCGGCTATTCAGTGTAGTTTAGTATTCGAATGTTTTGGATATTTGATGGACGATCTCGTGGTCACGTCGTCTCATCCGCATATCGCATGTATAATAAAAATACAAAAAAAAAAAATCAGTTTTATATTTGATGATTAAATGAATTGTAACGCGTGTGAATTGACAAATTTATTCAAAATTATCGGGTGAAGTGTGTTCGATAAGATCTAAATTAAATATAAATGGAATGCGATCGATGGATTATTTGCATTTATTTAATATTGATTATCGGTTGTGCGACAACGCATGCAAATGATGAACTTGAAAGAATTGAATCCACGCGGACCACAGTGTCTCGGGAGAACACAAATTCAACCAAATTATCGATTTCCCAACGGGAAGAGATTCGAGCTGCATATAAAGATTGTGATGGCCTTGAGGTACGTCAAAAAAATTGTTCGCCAAAAATAAATATCGAATAAAAGAAAGAAAGAAAATAAGTGATCGTCAAAAAATAGTTATTATTCACTTTATTCGATTGTTTGAATGTATCTTATTGATATGGAATGTGTACTTATGTGCGTTGTGGTTATTCGTTGTTGTTTTTCCCCATTTTATTTGGTTTTCTTTTTGTGTGTTTTTTGTTTTTTTTGTTTTGTTCTTTGTTTTAAATGTCCTTCGTAGATATTGGATGAAAAATTACAGCCAACCTATTCACCAACACAATCATTTTTGCGTAAATGCTGCCCAATCGGACAAAATGTCGGTAAAGATGAGTACGATATTGCACGTTGTATGACTGAAAATTACTCATTTGACGCACATATAATAAACGCATCATTTTACGAAAACTGTATTGAAGACAAGGAAACAAACGTTCATTTAGACTTTCGAATTGGATATAATTGTGATCAAAATACGAATGGGAAAAACCAATCGACACTTTTGTATGGATTAGCGTATGGTGATTTGTTGTATGTATTACAAAATGGATCATTGTTGCGCATCGATGAAGGTTTCAATGATTTCGATATTTTTGATAATTATTGCTTGGACATGGATCGTGAAGATGGCCAATTAATTGCAAAAGTATGCATTTTGGGAGCAGAAGATATAACCAGGGCTGAAACCTATCTATATTCCACATGTTTGTGGATATCGGTGCCGTGTCTCTTGATCACTGCCTTCCTATATTTGCGAATAAAAGATTTTCGAAATATACATGGAAAATCATTGGCATCTCTTTCCATTTGCCTTGCAATCGCCTATACGTTGCTCAGTTTTGCACAAATTCAGATCTCCTTCAAAATCAGCTATTTAATTCAGTATTTTTTGTTGGCCAGCTGGTGCTGGTTACTCATTCTATGCTTTGATATATTTTTTAAAACATGGTAAGTTCAAAGTTCAATAAATTACCCAAATATACAAATAAATTATGTAATCATAAAAACAAATTAATTAATTGTATTATCGCATCGAACTAATAATATTTATTATTGTAAATTGTTTATTTTCCATGTGAAAAATGTTTACAGGCATTTGCACAAAAAACAACGGATCTCTTCGCCTGAATTTGAAGCGAAAATGTTCGTTATTTATGTATTATTTTCATTTGTTTTACCGATGATTTTCGTTGGTCTGTCGATGCAACGGCAAATATTCGGTATCCCATTGTATTATATTAAAAGTCATCGTTATTTTCCGCTTGATCGAATTGATGATTTATTCTTCATTTTGCCAACATTCATTTTGTTTGGCCTATGCTTGGCATTCAAATTGATAACGCTTTATTTGTTCAGCACACAAAATATGACTGGTATACGAATCACTGCAAATGGGACAATACAACCAATCACCAACTATGAAGATTATTACACATTGAAAATCATGTAAGTCATTAAGGTCAATTTTTTTGTTTTTTAATTTTTTTGTTTTCGTCAATTATTTTTATTCGGTCATTTGATCGTTTGAATAATGTCTGAATTTCATTTCAGGGCAATAAATGTTACAATATTATACACCATGATGATGGCATGCATGATCATTGAATTTTCAGCTTCATACATTGCTCAATCGATATCGTCCAATCAACCGTCCGATTTGACGCCATTTTCATTAATCGAAATATTTATAGCATCACAGGGAGTGTTCATTTTCATTATTTTCGTTTGTTTGCCAAAACCATCACGTGTTGTTAAGCGTTGGTGGATCGCTGGTGGTTCACTTGATGTCGCAGCTATCACCGAACTACAAACATTAAAACCGAACAATAATTGAATAACACAATAATTTTAACTAAATGCACAATGCAGACGCAAAAGTTCCAAATACTTTTCTCTCTTAATTTTTATGTCGAATAATAATAATAATTATTCTTCTTCATAGATTTTGATCTTGCATTAAATAGCATAAAAAGTAATGATAATTCGTCTGTGATTAAACATTTTACACTTACGAACCTTATGAACGTTAATAATTTCACACATAAATGCAATAAGTTAGCAATTCAGGGCTAAGTAATAAGTGAGTTGAATAAGGTATAGAGTTCCGGACGTTCTCCCTGTGACACAGTCTCCAGAATTTTTCCATGAGATTATAAACAATATTTGTATTTATTGGGGGACAGGTTTTTCGTGGATGTTTTTCAACTATGGATCGATCACAGACATTGTGGAACAATATAGAAAGACAATTGAACTGTGTTATTTCGATAGAATTTATTACGAAAAGATCGAATTCCATTCGTTACGGCGGACGGAAAATCGGAGGTGGGAGCAAGCAGGTTTTAGCAACAAGTTAAACAAGCAGCAGGCCTATTTTTCATAGCAGAATTAAGCAAGTTGGGCTTCCCTGCTTGCTTGCTGCTAATATATGCTAGTTTTTTTTCATTTTTCCTAATTCATGAACCAATGAGACCATATTTTTTCAATTCAAAAGCAGAGAGAGGATTTTTTTCTTCCAAATCGATCTGGAATCGATGCCAAACCATTTTAAATGCTGAAAAATGAATCTCCTGTATGGAAGCAAAAAAAGACAAACAATGCTTGCTAAAATTTGCAATCTTTTATATTGGCCAGAAAACCTCCTAATTGAGAGTACTTTCATTCAGAAGAGTTTGTAGTTCGATTTACTTTTTAATCTTAGGATTCTCCTCCACGAAGTCCATTTGTAGACACGAACGTAGATGCCCGCAGTGAAAGCAGCAGCAGCAGGTATAAGAATATCCTGCTTCGATCAGCAGCCAAAAATCGAGTTGCTCCCACCACCGCGGAAAATGATTTTTATCGATAAATTGTAGGTCATTTTTAGGTTTGCCCATTTTATTCATTGGACGCTTAAAGTCCTCTTTCATCAAAAATTGTTGTTCTTGTTTAATTTTTATTATTGCTTATTGAACAAAACAATCCAAAATAAGGTAATGAGAAATTAAATAATTTATTTGGTTTTCATATTTTTATTTACAAATACTGTTAAATCCTATGGAAAATTGTAAATTTTATTTTTCATTTACATGTAGCAATTGTAACTTTTCATCAAATTGAGCAAATGCCTTTCTAGCAAGCATTTTATAATGTCATCAAATTCGAAAATAATATAAATATTGAAAGCACAAAAATAATCACAAGAAAATTGAATAAAATCACTTTTAAGCATGTATTACGAAATCAAAAAGACGAAGGCAATGGCGGTGGTTGTTTGCTGCTTGTCGACATTATATATGGACCTGGTTTGCTAAGTAAAATCCGTTGCAATGATCGCATATGCTCGAGCCGAAGATTTGGTTCACCATTCATCGATCGGCAGCCACGAACATCAAGGAATTTCAAACGTTTACAATTGACCGCAATTGAATCCAAACTTTGATCAGTTAATTGGCTGCATCGTTCAATATGTAACGATCTCAATCGTTTCAATTGTTTGGCCAACATGGCAACAGCGCAATCGTTAATATTATGACACTCGGATAAATTGAGAATTTCGATTGATGGACATTTTGTGACAAGAAATTCAATTCCAGTTGCAGAAATTTGTTGACATTTCGATAGGCAAAGCGTTTTCAATTCAATAAAATCGAATGTATACTTTAGTGATACATCACTGATTCGATTGCATGACGTTAAATTGAGTGAACGTAGTCCATTCAATCGATTTATTGAATATTCGCTGCAATTCATATCATCACGCTCTCCAATCGGCTGATCGCCCATACTTAATAACATTCTCTTTTGTTTGGCATCGTTTACAATATCCTCTTCAGCTTTGCTACGCAACGAAATGTGATGCGAATTTCGATTAACTGGATCATTAATCATTTGTATACCGCGACGCAGTTCTTCAATTTGATGATCGGCAACATGGTCATTTTTTTTGTTTTCCAAACGGGCTGCTTGTCCATCGGCTTGATTTGATTCTGAACCATGTTGAGCATTTTGTTTTTCGTCAATGGCTAATTTGGTTTGTTCATAGTTTTCGACCTGAGCATTCATTTCCATTCCGGTAATGCCGGCATCCGAAATCTGTAAAATATATAGTCAATTTATTTATTATTTATAATCGATTCGAAAAATATCGAACGGCCATAACTCACCATATCGCAAAATTCCAAATTGAGCGTGCGTAATTTGATTAAATTTTTGAAGATCAACTGAATGGCCAAATTGGTGACTGCATTCTTACAAAAGCTCAAATCCAACAATCGAAGATTCATCATCGTTTCGGTTATTTTGATAACAGCCATTTCGCATATATTCAATGCGCTAACGTGTAATTCAAACATATTTGGATTTGTGTCACTTACAATGCCATCAATAAAACCTTTACTTGTGATTGCATCACATTCCGATATATCCAAACATTCCAATAGTTTCAACAAACGAATTTCTTTAATGCTATAATCGGTTAAAGCTCGGCATCGTCGTAATTTTAACACTTTTAGGTGGCTTAATGTGCGACAAATTTCCAATACGCTTGGATCCGTCAAACGTACTGATAACGATAAATCCAATTCGGTTAATGTACATTGAAATTGTACAAACGATGAAATGCCATTGTTTGTCAGTTGATCGCACGAACGTAATCGCAACTGTTCCAATTGTAGGCCATTTATTTGGGCCAATTTTGTCAATGCATTTCCATCAATCAATGTTTCACTAAAATTTAAGCATTTCAAATGAGCCGCTTGAAATTCAATGAATTGTAAAATATAATGAAATGTGAGAACACTTTCACTTGCATCCCGTTGATATTCTGGATAAAATTTTTTATAAAGTCCATTATGAAACGAAATGTGACATCCCGATAAATTTAAACTTTGAATATTTTTCATTGTTGCAACAATACGACTGAATAGTGCATCCGATAAATATCGATTATTACATAAGCTGATATTTTTGACGTTGGCACAGGCCATACAAACAGCCTCACGATCATATGGATTTTTAAACAATCGTCCGGACATAAATAGCTCACGACAATTATTTATTTCCAGCGATTCCAAATTTGTCAATTGTTGCAAAATGGCATTAAATGTTTTTTCCCGTAAATCGCATGTGTTGAAGACAATTTCGGTAAGTTGATCACCAAAGCGTTGCCAAAAATTGGAACTCGTTTGATCCAAATCCACTTGATTCAAATAAATTTTCGAATAATATCGAAATGAATTATTGAAAATATTAAGCGGTGACGCAACATCATGATTATCACTCAATTGTAATTTATCAAATTGAATTTGAATGCGAGACATAAACAATGGATCTAATGAGGCTTCCAACCACCGATGACATGTTAAACTCGCTTCTAATACATCTGATTGATTCAGATAGCGCATAATATGGAGAATAATCTGAAGAGAGAGAGAGAGAGAGAGAGAGAGAGACAGAGAAGAAAAATATTTATTTATTTTTTGCTAACAATGGTTGAAGCTTCATGCCGATTAAGGTATCGCAAATTGTACTAGCACATCGTAAATCTTCCGCATATACTAAATTTTTTTTTCTCTTTTGATTATTCCATTCGTTTGTGTAGATTTCAATGTGAAGGACAAACATTCTAAATTAACATTAGTTTGCAAATAAAATTTTAATGACTGCGTACTGCGTCATTTGTTCAACAATTGAATTGTGTGTTGATTTTCTGTTCTCTTCTTTTCGTACGAGATTTGGAGATTTGTTGATTTGGTATTATTGTTGATTATCTCTCATACAAACCTCCATTGGTAGTTGCGCATAGCTGGGTCCATCATAATTATCCTGAAGATATTCTAAGCTAGCCATAGTCTTTTACACTTTATGATTACTTGATAACACTATCTTCAACAATTATTTTGTTTTGATTGAATGATATTTTTTTTTGGAAATTGTGGCACATTAATTAAATCCGAAACGATTCACTGGCAGATGA
This sequence comes from Mayetiola destructor, assembly GCA_000149185.1. Lineage (NCBI taxonomy): Eukaryota > Metazoa > Arthropoda > Insecta > Diptera > Cecidomyiidae > Mayetiola > Mayetiola destructor. The sequence goes on along the minus strand of GL501537.1, from coordinate 2,324,872 downwards.
AGTACAATAAATCCAATTCAGAATTTTTCTTTACTTTTTCAAATGAAGATGAAAAAAAAAATCACTTAAATGCGTCTAATTTTCACTTCATTTGAATAGCTCCAGTTAATAATAATTTCGCCTGCTAATTTTCACAATATGAATGAACAACAATGATTGTAATGTAAATTCAAAATTTACGAAACGTTGATACTATATTGCAAAAACAATTGAACGATTGAGCATTGTTATTCAATAATTTTGTTCACTTTCGCACACTTTGGAATCGTTGCTTTGAATGAGAGAATACCGCAGCTAGCAGCAGGTTTATCGTAATTTTATTATTAGCGCCTACAATTGTGTTGCTAACCGATTTCATTGTCGTTGTGTTCACTGAAGTCATATGAAACGATATTGTATTTTTATCTCTTTCCCCTTCAATGATATTCTTATTAGATTCCTTCGTTTATAAAATTGTTTGAGCCTTTGTCGATGTATTCTATTTCGTATTTAGGTTTTGTTTTTATTTTTTCTTATTGGTCAATAGTAAACAGCAAACAGGTCATATTTTTACGAAATAATCAATAAACAAACATTTGATTTGGATCGAATAGTTCACGTGTGTAACTTAAATAATATTTGTTATTTGTAATGCATACAATTTTCGTGCTGATTTTAACTGGAAAAATCACTATCTCACTGCGATTGTGTATAGAGTATAGAGTATAGAGCATGATTTGGTTCGCATATGATTTTGACAGATAATGACAAACAAACGCTCGAAACAAATATTACGTATCTGGTGGACAGACAGAGAAACGCATTACGTAAAATCTGTTGTTTCTATGCATACATAATACGTTTGACATTTGGCGCGCAAAAAATTTACTTTGTATCCAAATCGAATTGAAATGAATTTTGTTTGAATCAACATGGGCGATTTTGAACCGGGTGTTATTAAAAGGCTCGATCCAGTGGTAGTAAATCGAATAGCAGCCGGCGAAATAATTCAGCGGCCAGCAAATGCATTAAAAGAATTAATTGAAAACAGGCAAATAAATCCATAGATCCATAGATATTTTTGTGTAAAAAAATAATGTTGCAATTTTTTCAGTCTGGATGCAAAATCAACAAATATCCAAATAACCGTTAACTATGGTGGACTAAAATTTCTTCAAGTATGTTTTTATCGAAATAGTATTCTATTTTTTGTGACTAATCTCAACGATTCAATGTAAAATGTACGTACATTAATTTTTTCAGATCAAAGACAATGGAACGGGAATCCGAAAAGAAGATTTGGAGATTGTGTGTGAACGATTCACAACATCCAAATTGAAGGAGTTTGAAGATCTTCAATCGATATCGACATATGGTTTTCGTGGTGAAGCTTTGTCAAGCATTAGCCATGTGGCACACTTAACAATACAAACAAAAACTCTTAACGACAATGTTGGCTATAAGTAAACAATCGATTCGAAACTAAGCATGATTTCGATCGCAATTGAAAAATTTTACTGTTAAAATTTATGCAAAATTACAGGGCCGCATACGAGGATGGAAAGCTAAAAGGTGAAATCAAATCAATAGCTGGCAACCAAGGAACACAAATAACCGTTGAAGACCTTTTTTACAATGTAAAACAACGAAAGCAATCGCTTAAGTTGCCGAACGAGGAATATCAGCGCATCTTTGATGTTGTCAGCAAATATTCGGTACACAATTCACAAGTTAGTTTTACATTGAGAAAACAAGGGGAAACGATTACGCTGCGAACTCCATCAAATTCAACAGAGCTTGCAAATGTTCGCATTATTTATGGATCCGAAGTGGCCAATGAACTCAAACCAGTCAAATGTGAAAGTGATCAATTTAAATTTAAAATGTTTGCATTGACTACGAGTGTCAATTATTCATCGAAAAAATTCACATTCTTACTGTTTATCAATCATCGGCTCGTTGAATCGCCAGGTGAACGATCTGATCCGGAACTTAATTTCCCATGAACCGAACAAAACGAAATACGATTTTTTTTTTTATTTATAATTTGCAGCATTAAAAAATGGTATCGATCAAGTGTATGGTGCATTTTTACCCAAAGGAAATCATCCATTTGTTTATATGAATTTGGTTATCGAATCGAATAATGTTGATGTCAATGTGCATCCAACAAAACATGAAGTTCACTTTTTGTACGAAGACGAAATTATTGAACAAATTCGACAAGCATTCGAAACCAAATTGGTCGGTTCGAATGAAACTCGAGATCTTTATACACAAAGTTTATTGCCCGGAGCTACCGATCCAACGCAATCTGATGATGACAAAAATGAAAAATCAAAAGATGCAAAAGTCTATGCCAAGGATATGGTTCGATCTGATTCAAAAGAACAAAAATTGGAGAAATTTTTCGGTCAATGCTTGATCAAATCGGCATCTAGCCCATCTCAAGCCACATCTAACCACTCTATGGATCGTTTCGAATTTGAACAGGATAATGATGACAGCACCAATGCAAGTCAGACCTTGACAACAATGTCGATGAGTCAAACGTCAGTTTTGGTAACATCACAAAGAACGACTGACAACAATGAGCGAAAGTATGGATATTTTTCGATATAAATTTTTTTTTCGTATATTATATTTTTATTTAATGTTATATTTTTTGTTAGGCAAACAAAACTTACAAGTATTTTGACATTGCGAAAGAACGTTGAAACAAAATGCAATGATAAATTGCGTCGCATTTTATTTGAATCGAAATTCGTTGGATGCGTTCGATATTTACTTGATGTGAATCGGCAACTGTTTCTGTTACAATTCGAATCAAGCCTATATCTTTGTGACATTCAAATGTTATGGTAAGTTAATTAAAGATTCAGCTGGAAAATTCATCATTATAATTAATATCAATTGTTCTTCGATGGCAGCGAGGAATTATTCTACCAAAAGTTGTTATACGATTTTGAAAATTTCAATCAAATCCAAATGGAAACAGCACTGTCCATAAAAAAATTAGCCACATTGGCATTAGAAGATACCGAAGAGAGCGGCTGGTGTGAAGAAGACGGTCCAATCGATGAATTAGCTGAATCGGTAAAAAATACATTGGTTCAAAAGGCGCCGATACTCAAAGAGTATTATGGTCTTGTTATTTCAAATGATGGCCATCTACATTCTTTGCCACTGATCCTAGGTAAAAATCCCATTTATCCGATTGCAATGCAAATTCAAAGATCGACATTTTTGTATTCTATAGATGATTATATGCCTTCAATGGCTCATTTACCGATGTACATCCTACGCCTGGTAACCGAAGTGAATTGGTTAAAAGAGAAAGAATGCTTTGAAAATTTTTCACGCGAAACGGCCAAATATTATTCCCGTATTCCGTTGAGTTGTGATGAAAATCAATGGAAATGGTTAATTGAACATGTGCTCTTCGATAACATTAAAAAATATTTGATACCATCAAATCGGATGGAAACTAGTATACTGAAAATTGCCAGTTTGGCCAATTTGTACAAAGTTTTCGAACGATGTTAAATAATAAAAAAAAAAATACTTTTTGCCTTAGAAATATTTAAATTTTCGGCTTATTTATTGCATTTATTTCGAACATGTTTGTTGGCATACAATTTTATAGATCGGGCATACGTAGACGCTTTTCTTTCATTTCATTTTTAGCATGATGCCGAAACATGACCATTATTTCATTTTCATATTCTGGTGGTGTTTCCTTACTGCCAATCGCCCAATTGTAAATATCCCAATCGTTTGACGGTTTATTTATCAAATTATCATACATGGCGATCTGTTCGGGTGACATTTTTTTCAGATATTTTGCTGCAAATGTGCTCAATAACAAATCATTTTCCAGCATTCCGCGTTTACGGCTCTGATACAATAAGCTGAATAATGAAAAAAAAAAATGAACAATTTACCATTGAAAATGACAACAATTCAGTTTCAAGATATCGGCAAAAAATATCGTTACCGTTGTCGACGAGTTTCCAATGGTTCGTTCGGTCTCACTGGATATTCAGGTATTTGTATATTTGAGTTATCATCTAAATGAACGATATCGGACTCATTATCTGAATCCTTTGAAGCAAATGTTCGGTTCCATGATGGTTGAATCTGAAAAATTTTAGTGGAAAAAGAGGTGATTTTTGTTTTTGAAATTATGAAGTTGCCACTTACATTTGGCCGTACAACCAAAATAATCCGTGATATTGTTCGCAGCATATTGGATACGATTGTTTTGAGATTCGTTACATAAGGAAATGTATCGATAAATGTCAAACAAATTTTATTAAACCATTAACAAGCATCCAAAATAACATAGACAGCGCCATCTGTTTTTAAATTCATCATCTAAAAATGTGATGTCATGAAAGGATTGTGAAAATAATTTAAATCGCACCATAGTATTGTAATAACGATTGCGTAGCCTATCTATTCTTTCGATTCAATCTTTAAGCTTTATTGAAATTTGGATCAAATCAGCGTTGGCCACAACAATTCCAGAATTTATAGCCAAAGTGAGTATTTATTGTGTTACGGCATCTGTCAACATAGATGACATTTTTATTCAATTGCTATTTATAGGTAAACAAAATACATCTTATGGTTCAGAATAGTTGTAAATTGGAATGTGTATTAATAGGACGCAAAATGAATTCGTTTCGAATATTAATTCGAACCAAAGATGGCATATTTTTAAGGAAGAATTCCGTCGATCATGGCTCATCATCTTATTTGGATTAGTTTTATTCGGGGCCGGTACATTCATCTTACTAAATAATGAGGTTTGATTTCGATGAAAACAATAAAAATTAAATTTGCCGTGTCTTAATTGGATGGAATGGTTTTTTTTCTTATTCTTTTTAGCATGACTCAATTCACAAAATTATATCGTTGGACGAAGCGTTAGCGAGCGTCAGAACATTATCCAAAGGCGCTGACCAAACAAAACCTAGGAATGGCGAATTACTACATATCGTAGAGCGTTTATATACAGAAGAACCTTTGACAGAGCCCGATTACAATATTCAAGTGCAAGCGGTCAAACTAAAGCGGCGGGTGCAAATGTTTCAATGGATCGAAGAAACAACGTCCGTATATATTAATCTTATAATACCAATTAATTGTCGATAGCCAATGATGTTGATAAAAAAATTGTTTTGTTTTTTTCTTAATTCCAGCGACCATTCCAATAATCATGGCGTCGATAGATATGATGACACAGACGATCGATCATATTACTATTTGAGAGATTGGAGAGATAAATTAGTCGATTCAAGACATTTTCGTTGGCGAATGGGACATGAAAATCCAACCGAATTTCCAATATTGAGTCGTGTTCAAATTGCTAATCGTGTTTTTCTTGGTGAAATTGAACTTGGCAGTAGTGCAAAATATAAAATTGACGATTATATTGAAATTACTTCGGACACAAGACCAGATGATCCATCGATTAAACTTCATTCCGGAATGTATTATCATTGCAATAATGTTTTTGAGCCGGAAATCGGTGATGTTCGATTACAATTTTATACTGCGGGCATTGAAGGCAATTTTGTATGTATGGAAAATATTGAAATTCTTGAATATTTATTCAATTTTAGTATCGTTTTTTTTTTATTTTACAGTACACAATCATAGCAAAGCTTGAAGATGGCAAACTAGTGCCATATGTGACAAGTATTGGTAAAAGTGTATTGGTTCTGCTTTCCGGTCGACATACGTTAGAGGAAACATTTTATGCAGCGCATTATGAACGAAAATTACATTCATGGACATTTCGATTCTTTGGATGGGTTTTATTATTTTTTGCGATCATTTGTTTGTCACAAACATTGTCCATTTGCTTGGGTGACATTCGATTCTTTGCTAAACTATTACCAAATCCGGAGCATCCATTTTATGGATATGTTATTCTGTCGCTGTCCTGTGCAATCACCATCATGGCATTTAGTTGGCTCATTTTTAGGCCATGGCTGGCTTTTGGAATGATCTGTGCAGCAATATCACCATTCTTGTTTTGGTCACAAGGCATTACACTAAATTTTCAACGCGTGCCCATCGGAAGAAATGACTGAAAAAAATACTCTTTTTTATGATAGTTTTTCCTCTTTAAATTTATAGCAATTTACAAACCCCTCTTTGATTCATTATTTTTTATTTATCAATAAAAGACAATAAAACAATGAAAAAATCTCATGCTGTTTTGTTTAAAACATCGACTTTTGAACACGTTTCCATCCCAATCGTAGGTATAATTTCAACAAACACTCAAAAAGATAAATTTCTTATTTGAATTTTATTTTATTTTATTTTATTTGTTTTTTTTTTTCAATCTTGAAATTGTTGTTTCCATTGAGATGACATTTGCTGAAATTCAGAACATTCATTTCTTTTGTAATTTTTATAACCTTAATTGGAATTATTTTTCAAACAAATAATAACATAAATAAATCCACAGACAATGATAATTATAATAATAATAATGGATAATGTATTTTAATTTTATATTTCATAATTTTTGGAACTTTGGAACTTTTTGTTTGCCAGTTTTTCGTTTTGCTCGTTTTTTCTTCCCACTTTCCCCCGCCATTTCGTCTCAAATCAAACGAATGCAGCAATAAAATTATCATAATAATTAAGCAATTTTCAAATTTGTATTCACACAATATGAACAATGAACACATCATATTCATCGAAATGAAAATTTCAAATTAATTTTTCATTTAAGGTGAATTGTTTCAATGGAAACTGGTGACATGAATATTTTGTATGCAACATGAGCGATGCTCGGAAGTTGAATCTTGCAGACCTTTATTTGTTCTTCTTGATTCGTTGCGTATGTTTTGATGCAATGCCATTTCAATGAATGTTCTCCATTCTGAAAAAGTGTTTCAGTTTCTTTGTTGAAATTCATTTTTCTTTTTTCCCTCTTTTAAATAACGATAATTTTTCCATCAGAAGGAAGAAGAAGACAAAAAAAACCATTTTTTTTTTGGTTAAAATGGTAAATAGCTCGTTGAATTGGAAATATGGTTTTGTTTTGTTTGCTGCTGTTGTTGTTTTTAATATCATAATTTAGTTTGAAGTAAATAGTTTTATGCAGATGGAATGCGATGAATGTGTGATGTGACTGTTAGATGTGAACTGTTGTTCATATTTGAACAAACCATTCTGCTCAAACTTCAAAAGCCGAAGTAAAGACACACTAAACAAATATGTTTGATATTCTTCTATTGTTGTAAGTATCGAGTAGATTGAGATGAAATAGTAGTTAATGCATATTTTATATATAGATGTTATGATTTTCTGTTAAGTTGGTCATAGTTAATGTTGGCTGATGGATAAATATGTGAAAGATAATGCAAAGTTTAGGATTATCAATTGTAGCGTAACCAACGCTAGACAGTCAGTCTTTGATTGATGACGTCAATTCAATTATTCAATAAATGTCAAAATAATTGCCATCAAATGTATGTTTTCTGGTTTTGCATTGATTATTATGTATTATTTATGCAAATGTCATCAAACTCAATCGATTTTTGTATTATCCATTTCTTTTTTCGCTAAATATATCAACGATTTTTCATTTATAACAATATTTATACATTTATTCTAGTTGGTGCAACTAAACATTACATTCTCTGGATAAGTTTTCATTGTTTTGCTTCTATTTCCAACTCTATTGTTTTTGTGGCCACAAAATTAAATCATCGCAAATAAAAATTTACAACGGTTTCCACTTCAAATTCAAACAATTCGTTCGGTGCTGACATTATCCATTTTCAATTATGAGGATGGACCATTTTAAACATCAACAAATACATTTCTCCCCATAAATGAGCTCCAAAACTAGGGAAGACCCTTCAAGATGAGATACAGAGAGGGAGAGAGAGAGAGAGAGAGAGAGGAGGGAGGGGGGAGGGGGGG